>JBBPNY010000396.1:0-20026 GCA_038091165.1 Rubroboletus pulcherrimus
AGCTGTTTGACGAGTACATTTGTTCTCCCATGTCAGCGCGATACTCTCACCTGCGAGTAGCACGTATGCCAAGAGGCTTTTATCAGTCTCGAACCGCGATGCAAGCACTGTTAGGCACAGATTCACACCAGATCTTCAAAGCACAGAAGTCACGATCTCATCTTCAACTAGTCACGCGAGCGGTCCATCAGATATTTCCAGCGGTTGGAGCTGCAGAGCTAAGGCTGCCACTCTCTTAGAGGCTGATATCGACGGGGCTGCAACCGAGAACGACGACGCCGTCTGCAATAAAGTATTGAACACCGATTCCAGCAGAATAGGACGCAGATTGAATCCAAAGCGCTTACTGAAATTGTTTTTTTCGCAGAAAACAGACTGAGCAGAGCTGTGTGCATGATCAGCACTGGACAACTAGAGTTGCGCACTGGCTGGGACGCTGGTGGCAACAGTGGTGGCAACAAAAGCGAGGAGGTATCGCGATCAGCGATACCGCCTATGGTACGTGTATACGCATACATTCTATCCTCGTTTTCCTCTCGTTTCTCTTCAAGTTTCTCACTCTGTCTCAGTCCCTGTTATGCATAGTCCCACCATAGTGTCCCGACACCCTCAGTCATTCTTCCTTCTCAACTGAGGTGAGACATCAATTCTATTCATCTTCTACCTAGACTGATGTATGAACAATACCGCCTTTTGTTCCCACTCTATGTATAGTAGTCGTTCTTCCTTCTCGGCTAACTATCGCGTTTCGTTCCCACTCTGTCCGAGCCCTCTCAGATCTCAGGGGGCGGGTGGCTGTCGCGACAACGGCGTTGGAGAACATGGCGAGTGAGGAGAATTTTCTCTGACTAGATCAAGTCGGGCGATGGTCAAAGTAGACTGAAGGGAGCGATTTTACACGTCTTTCGATGTGCCTCACATCCATTTCCGTTTTCTCCGTCGAAAGCCGATGATCTGGAGGAGGATAAGCGTTTGTAAAAATGGAAATGATGAAACGGACGGGATACGGATATTGTGGCCAAGGAAAAGGATACCCGATCAACGTTGGGTGATTACATTGACAATGGACAGCCGTGTGGGAGCCCGATTAATAAAAAAAAGTATCGTCCCGGATCGGAATCGATGACTTCACCTTCCTCTCTGAGTTTGTACAGGTGGAGTAAGATGCCATACCGTGTCCAAGTTCGACATAAGGGATAAACTGGTAAGATGCCTCCGTCTTCTCAAAAACTGAGTAGCTCTTGTCGCAAGGGTCAGACTTACAAGCGCGAGACAATGGGGTGGGCTCTTCGAGACGGAAGTGGTTATGTCGAACGTTCTTGCTCAGTGACTTGAGGTGTGTTGTGGAGCTGAAAGGATATCCCAACTCCGTTCCCAACAAGACTTCAACGTTCAACTCCGATCGCCAAGCTGACTGCACACATGTCAAGTTCGGAAGTTAGAGGTCACGGCACATCGTTCCCATTAAGTTCTGGAAGATCGTGGAGACAGAGTGGCTGTTAGAGAAGATGTACATCTACTTGCCTAAAGAGATTGGCGACCTTTGTTCAAACCACGGGGAAACAGTGTTAGAAAACGCACAAGACGATAGCTTACCCTAGAATGCTGCTCCAAATCTGAATTGTAAATTTTGTTAACCTACGACGCTTCTGATGGACGAAGACCAATGGCGTGAAATGGGAGGTCATCGATAGATGATGTGAAGGCAAGCCCGGAAAGATAGAACCCGCGAATTCCATTGAGTACGCGGAATGAGGCTTGAAGCTTGATCAACGGTAGTTGAGCAAATTAGCTGAACGAGGTGTGGCATGTGGCAGACGACCCTCGGCAAAGACCCTGGTAAACGTGTTACTCTGGTACCTTTATGCCGGCAAAACATCCTGTGTCCAACAGAACTTGGGCTTGGGTGGTGACTGGAATGCACAGGCATGCATGGAAGGGCCGCCACTATCACGAGTGCAGGGATGCTGGAGCATCGGGATTGCGGCCGCGCTTATTATGGTTTATGGCCTTGTACCCCTGATATAGCAAGTTTTGGGACTTCTAATTCACTGGGCACGAAGTCGCTTCTTTGCCCTTCTCTGAAGAACAACCGTTCACTTTGAACACACCTTGGACCAATATAAGCAGCAGCTTGATGCGGTACGATATCCTCGCTCCATTCATTCCTCGTGATATTATATTGAATAGCCAGGAACCGGCGTGGCACCCCCTCGACACGGCACCATCAGACCGCTAGGGTCGCAATCCGGAAAAACGTGCAGAGTCGCGTCAGCAACTTGACTCATCTCGGCCCTTGTCCCATGAAATTACAGCGCTCAACGACGAAACGCTCGTCGAGTGGCATGACGAAGAAGCTAGTGTGCTAGTGTGCTCGTTGTGGCCGCCGACGTCGAGCTGGTTGGTGGTTAAAACGATCGCGAGCGAGCAAGTTGAGCGTGGGGCCGAGATAGGCTTTGCGATGATCGCAGGCAGGCCCGCTCGCTGACTTTAAAGCGGGTGCAATGTCTTGCCGCAGTAGCCTTGCCGGCGCGGGGTCGAGTATTCAAGTTGGAAAAGTTGACTCTTTCATCTTTACCTTCACCATGGCCACTCGAGACATGCACGAGCCCATGGTCGGCTCGAAACGTGCCCACTCTCCACGCGCAGCGCCCTCAAAACGAGCAAAAGCTGCCCAAGCGTGTCTATCATGCCGAAAGCACAAAACACGGTGCGAAATGCTTGATGGCGACAACTCTGGTGCTCAATGCCATCGCTGCAAAGTACTCAGTCTCTCCTGTTCCTTCGAGGACAGTTCCGGACCGTCTCATGCGCCTTCTTCTGCACGTGGTCAACAGCCCGAGGTCCCAGCTCACCCCAATATCGATCGGAGATCCTCCATCCCGCTTCCTAAGAAGTCTCAGGAGGTCACGATAGACGACACGAGAAGACACTCCAAAGTTTTGGGAAATACACCCTCGGGCACTTTGCCTCCGTTCAGAGCGCCACCGCGCGATGTGGAAGAGGTTGAGTTGCTGCACCCCGAGCGTCTCCTACCTGAAAGACACTCCCCATGGGGTTTCTTGAAACTTCCTGGCGGTTTCGAAAGCAACATGGTTCCTATGCTCGCCATACAAGCACTGACGCGCAGTGGAACAAACACCGCAGAGTCCTCTCGGACCAAGGTCGATCAAACACTCCTCCACGTACTGGGTCGTGAGCAGGCCAAATACTTGGTTGACATGTGTGTATCAGCCATTCGCTGTATTCAGTATTTTTTTCATCAGATGCGTCTGTTTCAGATTCGAGGAACGTTACAGCCCTTGGCTAAATTTACAACCCAGCAGTCGCAATGATGGTCCCTTGCTGCGCCTCGCCCAATGTTGCGTAGCCTCTCGGCATCTGGAACCTTCAATACGCTCCGTCGTCACTCCGCAGCTCTACCGCTTAGCCGACGAAGTTGTCTTTAAGCAATCCTTCAACCCACTCCCTTCCACAGATGCGATCCATGCGATCCTCATCCTCTCTTTGTGGGAGCCCGTCGGCGACACAACGCCAAAAGAACCCCGTGACGGAAGACTAATAGCTGCAACAGCAGTCAGCATGGCCATGAATCTTCGTCTAAGCGAAGCTATGGTATATGCTCAGACGCTGCGTAATCAAAAAAAGCCGAACGAGCCACCAAGCGCAGAACTCGTCGAAGCACTCGATAAAGCACGACTAGTGCGTCCACCAAGATCAGTCTCTGAACATGCATTGACCATGTTGCATCCAATTTCAGTGGCTTGCCCTTAATACTGTCGAGTCCATGTAAGTGGATACTACCCTCGTTTGTAGTATGAGCCGATTTACTGGGGTTTTGAAGGCTCTGTGTCGGCACTGGACGGGAACCCATATCAGATTGCCGAAGCCTGATATACGATGCCCTCGATACGACCTCGTACGCTACCATTGGCTCAACTCGAGACTTAAGATTATCTTTTATCTGCCAACTTTTCACCCTTGCCCAACAGGGACTTTCGATACGACTACGGTCCGTTGATGGGCTTGGTGTCTTCTATAAAGAAGTGCTCGATTTTTTCGTCCACATGGATGTTCTCGAACGTCTCATCTCCCCACTTCCAGGTATGCTTTCGGTTTGTTCTCTTTCGTCATGTCCCACCGCTTCCCAGACTTTACATGAACAAATAGTCCTGACCCTGACGCCCAGTCTTAGCAGAACACGAAGTCTTCTATTTCCACATGCTCCATATCTACTACCAGTCATGTCGACTCCTCGTCCTCGTACACGCACTCATGGAGACCAAGCTCACGCTCACTAAGTTCGACAGCCAAAACCCCTGGTTTCTCGTCGCCGAGCACAATGGTGTCAACCTTGCACAGAGTTGGGGGCACCATGCTCTGGTACTCAGCGAAGCAATATTGATCGCGACAATCGCGCGACCCGAGCTCGCATTGATGAGCACCGCTCCCGACAGCCTGTTCAGCATGATTACGTTTGCCACTATTTTCGTCATCCTGTCGAAATGGAGCGTATTCGAGAACGCAGGTCAACAGATGCCAGGGTCTTCGGATTCGATATTGGCGAGGACAATCGAGAAGCTGTCGCTCATCGCCTGTTCACCTGACCACTTCGCCGCCAAGTGCGCTCGACTAATTGAGGCGGGCGTTCTCTCCTTCAAGAGGAAGGTCGAGAGATCGGAAATGGAGCCGAAAGAGTTTTCAAGGCCGGTAGTGCAGCATTTCACAACGAGTGTTCGGGGAGAGTTTGGCTCCTCGAGTGCGAGTAGGAGTGCGAGCGTGTCGAGTGGAATGGGGACGGGTGGGTATGTAGCTAGGAGCCCGGCTATGGGCATCAATACGGGAGGCGGCCTCGCCCCCGGCCTGATGGACCCTCAGCATACCTTTCCCAACCTCTTGATGAGCGATCCGAATTATTTTATGGGCTCGGATATTTTTTTCGACAATGACTTTTGGTCGTCGTTCGTGTCAAACCCTCCTGATGGGAATGGGATGAGCATGATGGGGCGGTGATAGAGACGCGGCGAGTCCCGACACTTCGTTTGTTGTTTGAATTTTTCTTCTGGCTTGTTCGTTTATTGTAGGAACAGCTTTCGGTGCACATCGTATATAGTCGATCTGCGTATGTAATACCTCAGAGAACGACAGTATCTAGAGAAACGCGCCTATTTTGTAATACCATAGCTTCCAATTCCGACAGCTGTGATTCTGGTCAGGTGTCGTCGACTCCGCGAAGAACTCCTGAAATCCATGTGCCTGTTGGCCATGTCGGGCGGGATGCAAGCTCAAACTTCAATCTTCGCTCGCGGGAGGGGATTGAGAGGACGGGATAAGATGAACTTCATGTCGACCGGCAATTCCGGCTGCGGCTCTGTATCCGAGTCATCTGAGTCGTCATCGGCAGAAGCAGAGGAACTAGAGTCTTCTTCCGTGCCCGAGCGGGACGATTCGGAATCCGATGCGGACTCTGACGAGGTCGCGTCCGAGTCCGAGGTTGGTTCCGATTCCGCTTCAGAGGAAGGGCTCTTCGGGCGTGGTCCTGGCTTGGGGCGAGGCTTGGTCTCGAAGACGCCTAGTCCGAGTCTCTGAGAGGGTTCGTGAGTAAGAGAGAACTCAGATGCAAACCTCGACTCGGAGAGAAGCGGAGGTGGGTGGGCGAGACACAACTATGGAACGCACCATCTCAATATACTGTTCTTCGTCCTGCGGAACATTTTCTATGTCGATGTCCTCGGGCTTTTGCTGAGAGAGCGCCTCGTTCGAGGCAGAGATGGCGGGAAGGAAGGCTTTGACACGCGCTAGCACTGTTGGGGGTGGGTGAGGTGCTATGGGTCATTGGGGATGGACGATGGGTCGTACGTGCAGAGGGAGGTTTGACTGGACCTGGTAAGCGTTCGCGTCCGATATTAAGGAGGGGATTGGGGGGCACCGAGCTCGAGGGTGATGTGTTGTTTAGTCGCTCGAGAAGAGTGCCTGGCAGGGGACAGTCATTCTGAGGAGCGATGGTAGACAGACTGGGGAAGGAATGAACGAACCGATTCGATTGTGTCGTTGGTCGTCGTCCTCGACGTCGAGAAAGGGAGGCTTGTCGGACATGGCGGTGAAGCTCGGAAGGGGGTATGTACCGGATCGGGTAGTCAGGCTTTCAAGCTTGGCTTTACAGCAAACTCTGACCAAGTACTATACCTACTCGTCGTTGTGTGCGGCAACGTCGACGCGAGTGGCTCCACATCGTCTCTACAGGAACGCGCCAATGCATACGCCTCCTCGGGTACGCGTCGTGGTCCAGCTTCCATACAACAGACCCGATGAACCGCACCCCAACCCTCCCCATGTACGTCTATCATATCTAGACAACCCAGTAAACCGAATCCGATAACCGCGCTCAGATAGAATGGAACGCCGAGAAGGCAAACATCCTCTGGGAGGTCATTGCGCTCAGTCGGACGAGCGATAACGGTGGTACAGACTGTGCGTCCTCCCTTTCACTCCCCCGGCGCACCCCTTTCACCAAACACATGTACACAGGGAAGGGCCTCGCTGCCCATCTAGAAGTACCTCTACCCTACCTCCTCTATCGCGCACAGGCTCGGTACGAGGAGGACCTTCGTGGGTTGCAAGATATCCGAGGCGTCCTCTCGACCCCCGCAGCCGTTGCAACCCTCTTCCCTGCTGCTCCATCGACCCCCGCTATCCCTACGCCTCGCTCGGCGGACGCGACACCTACCATTCCTTCTTCCCACCCGCTGTCCATCAAGATCCCCCCTGCCAAGTTTACGGGTGTCGCTTCCCCCAACGCACGGCGGCTCTCTATGAGCCAAAGGATGACCACGCCGCTGGGCGTGAGAGCGCGCTTGAACTCGCTGACGCACAAGTCGCCCTCCAAGCCTCGTGGAGTGCAGGGACACCCGGCCCACGGCAAGACATCCTCCTCGTCCACCGCCACGCTGCAGGGCACCAAACGCTCCATGGGTCCGCTCTCCGTGCCGCCACGCACGACTTCCCCATTCTCAGACGAAGCTGAGAGCGAATCGAGCGATGAGGAGGAACTGGCACAGAGAAAGGAGGAGGAGATAGAAAGGCAGGCGGAGCAGCAGGAGCACCTGGATAGGAAACTTGCGCAGCTGCAGAAGCTGATGACGAGCGAGAGACTGGGGCTTGTGAGATCACCAGTGTCTCCTGACAAGGGCAAGGAACGCGAAGGTACGAGACGAGACGAGATCATGCGTGGCCGTCCGCCATTCCCGACTTCCGCCATCGCGGTGCGTGGGCATTCTAGCGGGAGTGGCGGGGTTGGGACCACACCGAGTTCACCGAGTAAACTCAGGTTCAATGAGCGTATAGGACTGGACGTTCGGCTCGCAGAGTTCACGAGTCCTGCGCGGAATAGCGATCACAGTGCGAGCGTGTCGAGTGCATCTTCGCCTCAAGGCTCGATTCCGTCTATTCCGTCACCTTCTATGTCTTCTCCCTCGCCACCACCGGTGCATCGCCACGCGTCCTCCCCGCATGACCACTCTCATGTTCCAAGTCAACACCAGACGCATGGAACGTCCCACCTTCACCCGAACTCTCAACCTGCACCACCTGCGAGTTCCCCAATGCAGCGACACGTCTCGCAGACCAAGTCTAGCTCTCCACCTGCAGTATCCGTACGGAACGCAAGGAGTCATGCTCATACGCGCCAAGGATTCGGTGCGCTGGGGGCTGCCGGTGTGAGCGAGGGGGAGAGTACTCATGGGAGTTCGGCGAGCAGTTTCAGCGATCTGAGCGGTGAGCACTTGAACATCCTGGCTGTACAAGAGAAGGCGCTAACGTAGGATGCTGCTGGTAGACGCGAGCTTGTCGGCCTCTGCCCTGGAGAGCGCGCTCATGTCGAACATCCGTGGAACAGGGTCAAGGTTGTGAGTTACTCGTTCCGTGTTCGTGGTCCTCTGGATACCTATTTTATTTCTGTCGTAGCTCTGCAATTGCGAGAAGTAGATTGGGCGGGCGAGGGATTCGACAATAGATGACCGGGTTTGTTTTGTTTCGGCGTTTTGTATTGTATACTTTAATACCACTGCGCTTATGGGCGCTTGCTTACCGAGATGCTGGCTAAGCTGACGCGTCGTCTACTTCCACTGAATTCTGGCTCCTTCGTGGAGGGATTGCGTGTCCATGACCACTGGGGTATTTAACCCTCGCCTGTCGCGTTCGAGGAGTTGCAGTATCGTGAGCGTTTTACAACACCTTCCTGATCGAGTACTTCGAGATCCCAGCCCTTGGCGTGCTCGGGGCAGCTGTCACCCACGTCCACCTGATCATATCTACCGTACGGATACGACCTACAACAACCGCCACCGTCCAAGGCATCCTCGCATTCGGACTTCGAAGGGTGTTCAGTTCACAGGATTGTAAACCATGCAGATCACGTTCATCACCGACCTGGGCGAGAACTTCGTTGTGGAGATAGACCCGGATATGAAACTTCAGGACGTGAAGGCACTTCTCGAGGCCGAGGTGAGCCACTGGTCATATCTCGTAAACGCCGCCTTATCCGATGCGCGTTCTCGGGGACACAGTCTGGCGTCCCTACACCCGAGCAAGTCATCTCACTCGAAGGACGCGAGCTTAGCCAGCTATCGGTGACGATGAAGGACCTTGGTGTGTCTGATAACGCCATGCTACTGCTCAGGCGAAGAGCTGTGGGTTCTGGCGGGAGGTGGGTCTCCAATAGTGACCTGTTCACATATGCTGGTGGCTTACTTTCCCTGTCCTTCCGCGATCGCGTGCCCTCGTTGGTCGACTTGACGTTATTCATTTTTGTAGAGAAGTATCACAGGATGCGGAGATGATGCGGTTACAGCTATTGGGCAACCCTGATCTGCTGCGCCAAATTCGACAGGTCCGTCCATTTCGATCTTGTTCCATCTCTCTCCTCCGCCTCGAGTTGATCCACTTTACAACAGACCCAACCCGAGTTGGCTCATGCGGCAGAACATTCTCCTCCTCGATTTGCAGAGCTCTTTAGGCAACTGCAAGAACGGCAACGTGAGGCCGAATTTGTGCGACAACGCGAGATTGCGGCACTCAACGCCAACCCGTACGACGTTGAGGCACAAAGGAGGATAGAAGAGGCCATAAGACAGGAGGCTATCATGGAGAACTTGGATCATGCACTCGAGTACAGCCCAGAGGCGTTCGGGAGGGTAACTATGCTTTAGTGAGTCGGTTTCACGTTTGTCCGTGCGGGAGGGACGAGGTGTAGGGGTGTCGAGGGATTGCTAATGTGAAGAGCATTGTTAGTGTTCCGGTAGAAGTTAACTCGCATCCCGTAAAGGCGTTCGTGGACAGTGGTGCACAGAGCACGATAAGTGAGTTGATCGAGGCGCTCGATCGTTTCTTTCTTGGACTGACACCAATTTACTACCAGTGAGTCCGGAATGTGCTGAAGCATGCGGGTACGTCTGTGGTCACACACCCCACCCCCAACTACGCTCGCTCATCGAAATATGTACATGGCACCTAGGATCATGCGCCTCGTAGACAAACGATTCGCCGGTATCGCTAGAGGTGTAGGAACCGCCAAGATTCTCGGAAGAGTGCACAGTGCACAACTGAAGCTGGCAGACCTCCACTTGCCGTGTTCATTCACCGTCATGGAGGTGAGCTTCCGAAACTGTGCTTGTTCGTCGTAACCACAGCAATGTCAATCAGGGGCGGCACGTCGACCTCCTGCTTGGACTTGACATGCTCAAGGCCCACCAAGCTTGTATAGACCTCCAAAAAGGTGTCCTCCGTATCCAAGGACGCGAAGTTTCGTTCCTGTCTGAACACGAGCTCCCGGACAAAGCGCGTATACTGGAAGCGGGGGTAGACGCGGACGGATCCCTCCCCTCCCCTCAGCCCGTCGCTACTTCCTCTGGTTCTTCGTCGTCGCCCAGAGGAGGATCGTCTGTGCCGCAGAATCCCGGTTCAGGGTCGAGGTTCCCTGGAGGAGGACATACCCTAGCGGGTGCATCGGCTGGGGGAACAGCGAGCACCCGCGTAAGATACCCTGAAAGCGATATTACGGCGCTCATTGGTCTCGGAGCGTCAAGGGAGCAGGCTATCCAATTGTTAAGTGCCAGCGGGGGAAACGTGGATGTCGCTGCGAGTATGCTCTTTGGATGAGGGCGAGGGCGGGGAGGGTCAGATGAAGTACGCGAGTATGAGGAGTGTCGATTTCAAAATGGGCGGATAGAGGTTGAATGAAATGTCAAGCTCGAATAAAGCCAGGATATGTAGATGTACAGTAGTGTGTATTTGCAAAGACATTTAGAATTACGATTTCGGGGCATTCTGGAGACTGAGTCTAGTACCCCAAGTTTGAGGTCGGAAAGAGGCATATCATCAATGATTTGTCGGAAAGTAGGTGAAGCTTCGGTCTCGCCAACCGTGCGATTGGCATGCTCGGGTCATATATAGTTCCGAAGAATAGAGCCAGGTAGAGCGCCTACTGAGCACAGTCGCGAGAAGATGAGGTTTACTTTCCGCCACGCACGAGTCCTGAAACATTCGATAACAGATCAGATAGCAACTACAAATAGCAAGTGCAGCGGGGAGTAAAGCAAGAGAGGGAACAAAGGTAGAGAACTAGGCACCGAGGTGTATATATAAGATACGCTGATCAAATGGTACATCCACCAATTTTTTCATTGTCTTGTTCAACGCGAATGCTGCACGGGTATGATCCAAATGACCAGATTCGTTCTTCATGTTATCGTAAAACATGGTCGTGATCTTGTTCGTCTCACCATCGTCCACCGCCCACATTGTCCCGATGACGGAACGAAAGCCAGCGAACTGCATCGCCGACGCCAGATGGATCACCTCGTCCGGACTCTCTTCATCTCCAACGGTTGTGTGACAGGCGGAGAGGTAAGCAAATTCGGGATTCTCTAGATTGCATTGGATGATTCGTTGGATAGTAAACCGTCCGTCGTGAAGAGCGAACGCAGACTCGAACGGTTGTTTGCGGTTGGGGATGCCATGACACGCGAAGTGCACCCAGTCGTTCTTGCCAAGTTCTTCGGTGACCCGGGCGATGCAGGATTCTTGGCCCTCGATGCGCGTGAATGTGGCGAGGCCATCGACGCGCTGACAAATGTTGGCCAGTTCGGCGCCGACGGAAACGAGTTCATTCTCGCCAGTAGCTGTCGCTTGGCCTATGGCAATGAGGCGTTTCATTGTTGTTACAGAATGCGAGAGATCATGCCGTCTGGCACGAATGAGAGTGGTGAGGGTGGGGGTGTAAGACGAGACGTAAAGATCAGCGAGTTTTCGTTGACCCTTCCTGAACGGACCGGCGGCATGCAAGGGAAGAAGAGAGAACTCGGCAGTGGGGCACCACCAGATACGTGATCGAAGTGTATGTATCGTCTGGAGGAAGTCGACTATGGGGGAAACGACCTCGTCCCAGAGTTCCCGCAAGCGGATGCAGAGTTCTTTCGTCACGTCCATCGACTTTGCGCGTACAGTCAAGGCACGGAACTTCGATGTCATTTCTCGAACATGTTCCTTTGTGATTGACAGTGGAATGTGAACGGGATCCTGGTCAATTAAGACAACGAGAGCATCACAGCCATACTCGCTCGCATTCACAATGATGACAGGGCCCTCGTGGGCTGCCTGTTGGAGATCGGAGAAGAGCGCGGGAAGAAGGAAACGTGACAGACTGGGCAGCTTGCGAATATTGGCCACAACTGTTTCCAATTGAATGTTGAGATTGCACACCCGGTCGTGCTGGTCTGCACCAGATGAAGCGAGGGCATTGCGAATGTGCAAAGTCAGCTGCGTGAACTCGTCTGCCAACGTCTTTCCTGCCGGGCCAGATGCAATAACATCGTCAAGCGGGGAACGGAGGCGAGTGAGCTGGCTCCAAAAGACACCCCGGCCTTGTTCTAGAAGCTCGACTGCATTGGTGGGAGAGTAGTTGCGAAGACAAGCCGAGAATGCATCCACTGCAAGCGATGATGTGAGGCTTCTGAATATAGTGAGATGTCGAGGTAAGGATGGCAGAGTGGCCAGGTGATGAACAAGTAATCGAAGAGATGTCTCGTATGCTAGAAGTGTTGTAGGATGCTGGAAATCTTCAGCTACACGGATCCATGCTCTTGCAGCAGACAGATCGGTGGAAGATACCATTTCTGGCACATGTGCCAGTTTCGCGCAGAGACTGAATAGCTCCTCCTTGTCCTGTAACTGACTCGACCGTGTGAAGCGAGTATGGAGGAAGTATACAAGGCTTTGCAATGATCCTGACCGAGCCGGGTGCCCTGGTGGGCGAACCGCCAGTGCATCTCGGCCGAGGATAATGGCCTCGTTGAGGTCTTCCATTTCCCCAAGCTGGTTGTACCGAGTGGAGAGATCAACTGCGAGGTAGCTCAAGGACAATGACCGACCCGGGTGCCCTGGTGGGCGAAGTGCCAGTGCATCTCGGTCGAGGACAATGGCCTCATTGAGGTCCTTCATTGCCCCGAGCTGGTCATACCGAGTGGAGAGATGACGTGCAAGGCTGCCCAAGGACATTGACCGACCCGGGTGCCCTGGTGGGCGAAGTGCCAGTGCATCTCGGTCGAGGACAATGGCCTCATCGAGGTCCTCCGTTCCCCCGAGCTGATCGTACCGAGTGGAGAGATGATTTGCAAGGTTGCCCAAGGATGCTGACCGATCCGGGTGCCCCGGGGGGTGAAGTGACAGTGCATCTCGGTCGAGGACAATGGCCTCATTGAGGTCCTCTATTGCCCCGAGCTGCTCGTACCGAGTGAAGAGATCAACTGCAAGGTTGTTCAAGGATGATGGCCGAAGCGGGTGCCCCGATGGGCAGAGTGCCAGTGTATCTCGGTCGAGGGCAATGGCCTCGTTGAGGTCCTTCATTCCTCCAAGCTGATTGTACCGAGCGGAGAGATGAACTGCGAGGTTGTTCAAGGACGTTGACCGAAGCGGGTGGCCCGGTGGGCGAAGCGCCAGTGTATCTCGGTCGAGGGCAATGGCCTCGTTGAGGTCCTCCATTCCCCCGAGCTGATCGTACCGAGTGGAGAGATGATCTGCGAGGTTGTTCAAGGACGTTGACCGAAGCGGGTGGCCCGGTGGGCGAAGTGAGAGTGCATCTCGGGCGAGGACAATGGCCTCGTCGAGGTCCTCCATTGCCCCGAGTTGCTTGTACCGAGTGGAGAGGCCAGCTGCGAGGTTGTGGAAGGACGTTGACCGACCCGGGTGCCCCGGTGGGCGAAGCGCCAGTGCATCTCGGCCAAGGACAATGGCGGTATTGAGATCCTCCATTGCCCCGAGTTGGTCGTATCGAGTGGAGAGACGATTTGCGAGGTTGTTCAAGGACATTGACCGACCTAGGTGCCCCGGTGGGCAAAGTGCCAGTGCATCTCGGTCGGCGACAATGGCCTCATTGAGGTCCTCCATTCCCCCGAGCTGCTCGTACCGAGCAGAGAGACCAACTCCAATGTTGTTCAAAGATACCCACCGATCCGAGTGTCCTGGTGGGCGAAGTTCCAGGGCTTCCCGGTCGAGGACAATGGCCTCCTCGAGGTCTATCATCGTCCCGAGCTGGTTGTAACGATCACGGAGATGAGTTGCAAGTAGAGTCAAGGAGACAGGTCGCTCGGTGTGGCCAAGTAGGTTGCAAAGTTGCAATGCTTCGCGATCAAGCGCAATTGCCTCGTCAATGTAATTGTTCCCCTCTCCTTGCTTAAACTCGGCGACAAGGGATTCCGCCCGTGAATGCAACTCTTCAACTGGTAGGCACGTCGTGTCATCGTTCCCCCCGACAGAAAGACAGAAGTACCTTCGAAACTCATTGGAGCCGACGTCCGGATACAGCCGAACCACTTCATCGTTCTCCTCAGGCTCCCCGACAGATTAAAGGCATGGCAAGTACCTTCGAAACTCATTGGAGCCAACCCGATACAGCTGAACTTGGTGGTCTGGGAAAACGATGAGCTATTGTGCGAGCGGGCTGGGACCAAAAAGGCAAAATACACAGGTTCGACTAAGTACACCCAAATATCGCAACCATGATGAACTCTTCGTTGGTTGAATGGACGAACATGACATCTACCTATCGAAAGGCCATTTCCACCCTCGCAGTCGACCACTGACAAGGACCAGTATGCGCCACTGTCCCCCGTCTCCACGTAGCGAGGTTGTCCTCATTATCCAGGCTCTTCCACCTCCACCCGCGCAACGACCCGCGCTTGTTTCTCTGCGGAGGCGCACTCTGTTGTCATTGGACAGAACCAAAATCCTTGGAAGGAGGCCAATCTCGTCGTATCAGAGACACGAGGTACTCCTTGGATCAGGCGACGACGTGGCGGAGGAACCGTATACCATGTACGCCTCGACGTTAGCAATTTCGTGAAGAGGCGAGGATGGCGACCCTATACACACATTTCTGTTCGAACCACAGGGCCTTGGCAATACAAACTACCCGATCCACGTCCGACGTCCGACGCTTGACCCACGGCCACCGCGAATGTCGTTGTGTGTACTGTACGTGCGCATGGCACATGTCGTTGAAACTTGAAGAGGTAAGCCAGTTCCCTTGAACTCGAATAGTCACCACTGCGACGTGTCAGTACCAACGCATATTTCCTACCGCCGTCTTTCCTTCGTGAGATGTTGCAATGCCTCGAGGATGCGTACTTCAAAGTCCCCGTGTCCGAGTTGCGGGCCAGTCTACTACTACCCTGTGCATGGAGCTTATGATTACTGATGTCTTCGTTTAGAGCAACCATCAGGCATTTGGCGAAGTCTGAATCAAAATGTTCCAGTGGGAACAACTGGCGAGGTCGCCTTCTCATATTATCATCCACATAAGCCGAGGTTTTCGGTAGATCATCTTAACGCCAATGTTTATATAGACGTCCACGCCTCAATTGAGATGTGGAGTCATTCTCATGCTCGTTCTCGTTCTCCCACGATACTTGTATATCCCCAAGTACCCGTTCGGGGCTCGACATACTGAGTCAATGTTTATTTGGCAGGTGATACGCATAGCGAGCAGAGGGACTGGGAGAGATTTGGAACTGGTTAAGCGAGAAATGCGTGTTTAACTCATATGAATAGAGCGACTGTCGGATAGTACGTCTGGCGTCGGGGTACCGGGTGGAACGACTTCACTGAGTGGTACGGTCCTCGTAAACCCAGAGTTATTGGCCGGCCTGGTTGGTGGGAGGCTGTAGTCAATAAAGCGGCCAAGACACCAAACCAGGGTGTGCATTTCCAAGCATGAACGTTTGTGAGATGATGCACAGGACCGGATTCCCGACCGAATTCCTCCAGCATGTATTCTCGATTTACACAATGAAACGAACAACTGGGGTATGTCAACATTCGTGGGATCCATCATTGCTGCGTTTGCGAACGAAAAGAGGTGCGAGCCCACGGCAATTTGCACCTGACTGCATTTCGAGGCGACACTCGCGCGCGCGTAAGTCTAAGCGGTATATAAATCAGGTGATGCCGCAGACAACCCATATGAGGGTTCACAAGGTCTGCTGTGTGTACCAAGCACTGCTGGTGTCGAAACCCTCCGGAGGTGTGTGATCCGACTGAAAGTGGGAACATCATGATCAATCATCCGTGAACAAGGCTCTCAGGAAGAAAGGCTCAGATATGGTGAGCGTACCTTCTGTCCGCGGGGATGTCCCGTCAGTCGCCTGTCGCGGTCCATCATCATTTCATCCCATGCGTCGATATTGTAGCGAACGGGCTAACATTCCGACGTGTGTCTGAGGAGGAGACATGCGAATCGTGAAGACAGACATACCTTGCCTTGGCTCTGCGCCCTTTTAGACGTGTTCAAGAGCGTACCCGCGGCTGCGAACATGGTTGTTAGCAGACCTGAAGACGAAAATCAGCGACATCTGACTGGTTCGGGTGTGTGTTGAGCACTACCGAACGGAATGAAGGCTTCCCATGGGACTGGCATGCTGACGGAGTGGTTTGGTTCGTTTTGTGTCGGTCGGTGATGAACGGGGTGGCGCAACACTGGGGAGGTATATTTGGCGTTGTTTGTATCCTCCAGTCAACTGAGATTAGATAAGATCACAAACGGGAAGATTCGCCGTCGGTATGGGACAAGTCTGACGAATCTTTCCCGAGAAAAACAGTGTTGGGTCATATAACAGCCTTGTATTGCATTTGATATGTCCCATTTTATTCCAGGAAGTAAAATGCATACTCTCAGGGGTCCTACCCCCTGCTCGATATAAGTTTTCCGAGCAGACCACTCCCAAGCTATCGCAATCTGTTCTCCTCCCACAATGGCAGACGTACCAACATCCGTGACCTTGTCCACCGGTATAGTGACCGAAACCGCCGTCGATGGGCTAACTTGAATGATTTCATGATAGGATATTCTTTGCCCACCGTTGGCTTTGGGGTGTACCAGCTTGAAGCCTCGTTGTGTGCCGAAGCTGTGGCAAATGCACTGAAAACTGGGTACAGGTGCGGGATAGGTCCTTGGCGTCCCAAATCAACTCTCATCATGCATGAAATCGCCATGCTCTCAGGCATATCGATTGTGCGCAGTTCTATGAGAATGAGACAGAAGTAGGTGAAGGTGTCCGAAGGTCTGGGATTCCACGCGAACAAGTCTTCATCAGTATGTGGTATCTGGAACTGCGTACTCCTTGTCGGGTCTGACATGGTTGTCAAATAGCCTCAAAGGCCCACAATGCGGACTTTGGGTATGAAGAAACGCTAAAGAGTGTCGAGGAATCGGTT
Organism: Rubroboletus pulcherrimus; assembly: GCA_038091165.1. Taxonomy (NCBI): domain Eukaryota; kingdom Fungi; phylum Basidiomycota; class Agaricomycetes; order Boletales; family Boletaceae; genus Rubroboletus; species Rubroboletus pulcherrimus. The sequence goes on from JBBPNY010000396.1 coordinate 16,765, forward strand.
AAAAAGCTGGGCTTCAGCAAGTCTTCTTCCCAAACAACCAGTCTCTACACGTGAACTTACAGCATGTAGGTTACTATGACCTATTTCTCGTCCACTCCCCCCATGGCGGACGTGACGCAAGGCTCGCGAGATACAAGGCTGTGCTGGAAGCCAAGGCACGTGGCCTCGTACGCACAGCAGGGGTGTCGAACTTGTGCGTTGGCATAACCGTCCGGCTCCCTATACTTACGCATGTTTTTTGTGTAGTTCGGAGAAACATCTCGATGAAATTGAGAAAGCGGGGTTAGAGAGGCCTGCTGTGAACCAAATCGAAGTGAGAAATAATCTCACCACTGAACAATGTTGACATATTACGTGGACAGCTTCACCCCTGGTGCCAACAACGCCCGATTGTGGCGTGCTGCAAGTCAAAAGGGATCGTCGTGCAGGCGTACACACCTCTGGTTAAAGGCAAGGATGTCGCGGAGGGAAAAGGGATTAAAAATGAGGTTGTGCTCAGAATTGCGAAGAAGGTACGACTGTTTGGAGACAACCCTTCGAGTGTATCTCCTAGATCTGACTGGGATTACCAATCTAGCACGGCAGGAGTCCCGCACAAGTTCTGATTCGCTGGTCGCTGCAGAAAGGCCTTGTACCACTTCCCAAGGCTACTTCCCCTAATCGGATCGAGGAGAACTTGAAGGTGTTCGATTTCGCCCTTGAAGCGGGAGACGTGGCGGCGATTGATGCTCTTGACGAAGGGGCGAGCGGTGCTGTGACCTGGAACCCAGTGGGAGAGCCCTAAAGTCTATGGCAATATCTGAATATCATGAAGTAACCTTGTTGTACTAAGCCGACATGAATGGCAATGTTACCCTGTTCGCTAACGGCACAGATTCCTCGGACTCTTGCAGTTCCCCCTCGGACATGTCTCGAAGTCGAGTGGGACGGTGTGCAAATGTTGTGAGACTGACTGAGTCATGAAATGTTGAAACGCCGAGCTGGCAGTGTGGCGTGGTAAGTGTGATGAGACACATGGACAGAGGCGCGGCGACCCAACCTCCGTTAATGCACACTCCTCCCACAACTCCCCGCGCTCGCCGTCTGCAACGATGATCCCAACGTCCCCGTCGTCGGCCAGCGCGCTTCCGAGATGTCTTCTTGCCCTCCTGTTTCTCCTCCTGCTCGTCCACCCGTTGTTCGCACAGCCTGCCACGCTTGCTTTCGATGATTGCTACAACGGTGATGCATCCCGGAAAATGTCAGTCGACACCGTCTACTCGCAGGTTATAGACGACCAGACCCTGAACATCACGGTCCTCGGCGACACAGCTGCAGAGATCATCAACTCCAACACCAGTCTCGGTATGTTTACTCGTCACTTGCTCGCCCGAGCTACTCAAGCCCTCGACTTTTAGCCGCTACGCTTTTCATGGAAACTACGACACTCACAATCAATACTTACAACAATGGATTTTATTTATGCGATCTCATCCGCCCACCCTCGCCTCTCCCTACCCTTACCCCCCCAAACTCGACCTACTGTCCTATACAAGTTGGGCCGTATGCCTTCACAGTGGCCATGCCTTTCAACTCCAAAAACTTCTTCACTACCATGGATACACAGCTCCGTGCACTTGATACCAATGAGCAAGAGATCCTGTGTCTAACCGTTGCAACTACCCCACTTCAACCCGGTCCGCTCAATTCGCCATATGGAAGCGCACATACCATCTTCTGGTCTACCGTCGCTCTGGCAATTGCTTACTGGCTGATCGTTGGCATCGCCCGCATCACTGCTGCGTGGGGTCGTGGTTTAAGTCGGCCAGCGCCTGGCATCTGGCATCGTGTACAGAGCGCTGGCTTCATTCTTGCGAGTGCCATCAGTGGTGAACGTCTAGCAACATCCCCTGCGCTCATAAGATTTTGTATGTCACTTGTCTTGATTGCTGTGTACGCGCTCATCTTTGCAAGGTTCACCCTCATTGCGTGATATCATGATGCATACGCAATGGTGTGCCGCGCTGGCCATGGTCGCCGTTCAATGGCCACCATTCATTTGTAAGTTAATTTTCACAGATGTGTCTGCGGTCCCTTAATTATCTTCTAGACCCGTTGCTCTCGCAGACCGCTTGGGCTACCCTTACATACAGTGAGTTCTACTCAAAAGTGTACACGCTCACGGCATCGTAACGTTTTCGATGCTCTAGATGTTAGCCTGGCAGCTAATTCTGACCATTGGAATCCGCTTGACGTTCAGTCGTACAATCCTCCGTCGACGTTCACAGATCAGCTAAGCGATCCAAATTCCGTTCTCTATATCAACACGTCCATTCCCAATTCCCTCTTTCTTCTTCCTCCTGGAACGCCGAATGGGATGGCGGCCTTTGCATGGAGCGTGGGAGTTAGCCCTCGGGATCTCTTTGGGATATGCCTTTCCATCTTCCTGGCCATCCTGGCGGGAATCATTATCATCAGCCTGTTTATCTGGATGATCGATTTGGTTTTCTCACGGAAGTCGTCTTCGACCAGCCTCCCGACTTCTGCAAGCCAGGGCCGCAGCCCGCGTCAATCAGCGGGAAGCAAAGATATGCTCGACAACATGATTGACGAAAGTCGTTCATTCAACGGCCATGCCCATCCGTATCCCACGCTACGTCGGCGTTGGCTTCGGCCGAACTTTAGGTCATTTCACACTAGCGTTTTGATCGGTAACCTCGTTCGCGTGCTTTCTCTATTCCATTTCCCTGTGACTGTTTTCTCCGCTTACGAATTCTCCACCGCCACCTCAAGTTCTTCCATTGCCCTTGGGGCGCTCTCATTCGCAGTTTTCTCGGTTATCCTCCCTACACTCTTGTTGTTTCGACTTGCTCGAACACCCACTTCCAAGCTCTACGACGAAACGCGGACTCTCCTCTCACTCGGACCTCTCTATAATCACTTCCGCCCCGGCTCGCAGCTTTTCTCTGGATTACTCCTCCTGTCAAACTTAGTTAATGGGGTTGTGATAGGGGGTGGCCAGGGAAGTGGCACAGCTCAGGCCATAGTGATCCTTGTATCGGAGGTTGTCAGTGCATTGATCACGAGCATATGGCTTCCTTGGGGCACGGGGGCGGGCATGAGCCTCATAAGCTTCTTGTTCTGTGTTGCTAGGATCGTAATCGCGGTCTTACTTGTGGTGTTGACACCAACGGTGAGGATAGAGCATTGTTATAGCTCATTACAGATCACTCATGCCGTTGTTAGATCTCCATTGGCTCGGCTGCTGGTGGCTGGGTCGCCT
>JBBPNY010000397.1:0-20014 GCA_038091165.1 Rubroboletus pulcherrimus
CGGTGATGTCGGAGCAACGGACGCCGAATCCGGGGCAGCGGAGTTTGGCGCCCGAGTGGCCGGGTGAGTATGAGCCCGCGACGACGCCCAAGACGAAGAGCTACTCAGAGGGGATTAGTGAGAAGGAGGAGGTGAGCGAGGTTGGCGCGGTGTTGTCGAGGACACCAATCGTGCGCAAGATGTCCAAGGAGGCGAGGTTGAGGAAGGTGTCGATGGGGAGCAAGGAGACGAGACGGACGCGGGATAGTGGTGCGGAGGAAGGTGATGACGAGGGGTATGATGACTTGTTGAGTGCGTACGAGAGCGAGGAGGGGAGTCGAGAATGAGCAGAGGCGCCTGTGATTTGGTTTTTCACGAATTGGACGACGAGCAAAGGTGCTGGAAAGGCCTTTTTTTTGCTGGCTGTAGAGAATGACACGACTCTTTTAGATGGATGACAAGGTTTCTTGCTACGATGGCACTTGACTGCGACGAGGATACATGATACATACGTACTCGAAGATTTGAGTGTAAAACTTGTTACAAGATATTCATCGATTTTCAGAGGGATACAAGACCAGAAGCCACTTCAACGCGTTCTGGTATCAAACTACCGTCCACTTCATCACCACGATCACGCGTCCGTCCAGATGCTGGTAGCAAGGTCCTTGACCAGCTGCAGCTTTTGCTTCATGTCGGGCGCTGTGAGCAAGTTGCCCTCTTCGTGCGACGCGAAACCACACTGGGGAGAGACGCAGATGCGCTCCAACGCTTCGTCCACGGTCTCTCCCGTACCGCTCGCGACGATCCGTGCAGCTTCGAATACGCGTTCCCTGAGGTGCGCCTTATCTTCGAGCTCTGGGAATTTACTGGTGATGAGACCCAAGACGACCGATTTGTGTTTGGGGAGATGCTTCAGGGGTTCGAACGTGCCTGTGCGTTGCAATCAGCCATGTCCAAAAAAAAGAAGAGAAAGGAAAGGAAGAGAGAAGGGAAACGCACCAGCGCGCTCGGTGTCATATTCAAGGTAATAACAGTCCACGTTCACCTGGTTGAACAGCTTCACCGCGATGACATCATAACCCCCCTCCGAGAAATGCATCGAGTGCCTGAAATTTCCTCGACAGAGGTGTAGACCGACCGTCATGTCCCGTGGGCGCGTCGCGAGGCAGTTGTTGTACAACCGGATGTACGCGTCGAGGAGGGCATCGGCATCCGTGCCTTCGTCTTTCAGTCCCTTCAGCATCGAGACGGCACAAAAGTAGGCGAGGAGGGGGTCGTCGATTTGGACGCTGCGGCATCCGGCTGCGTATAAGACCTCGAGCTCTTGCCGGTAAGCAGCGGCGATGTCATTGAAGTAGTCTTCGCGGTCGGTGTACACTCCGGGCACGAAGGCATGTTCTCCTGATTTTTCCGTGAGTTGGAATGACGTGCTGGAGGACTAGGGAAGGAAGAAGCGCGCACCGTGGCGTAGATGGAACCACTCGGGGGCTACCATGGTCATTTTGATATTTTTGACCTCGTCAGGATGGACGAGTGCCTTGAGTGCTTCGAATTGGGGGATATAGCCGGATTTGACGTATCTGATCTTGTCCGTGCATAGCGTCGTAGTTGCTGGCTTGGTGTCTGGAGAATACGTGTTGGCGTTGGGCTTTCCTGTGATCCGCGGACGAGCAACTTACTGTTGGTAGTGAAAGCGTGTATATCGGGAACGTAGAGCTGTCATGTCATAAGAGATCGTTCGAGCAGATCGGACGGTCTGATTAGCAAATTACCTTGAAGATCTCCAACGGTGGATTGTGAATCTCTTCGACAGACATCAGCTTTGGTCTCGCCCTGACTTATCTCAAGACAGCCGCACCTTCAAAACCCTCTAGATACTCAAAGAATCCGTCGTAGAACCTTGTTATTCACACGATCAGCTGCTGACTATGCTCATCGCGACTATACATACATGTGTCGCCTGAGCGGGATGTCAGTATGAATGTTCGGCTATGTGATCTGCTCGCTGACCTGTATTCGCCATCCGTGAAGCTCTTTATGCCAACTTCCCGCTGCATGTCAACCGCCCCTATGATAGCACAGTCTTCGACCTCCCTTAATTGCTCCTGAGTGACCTCTTTCCTGTCGAACTGCTTCCGTGCTTCGAGGAGGTAGTCTGGACGGAGCAGGGAGCCGATATGCTCAGCACGGAAAGGGGGGGTTTGCTTGGGTGCCATGTTCAGAGGAATGAAGACACGGGAATTGGACGATACCTCGGTAGCGATGGGTCCCAGTGCCTGTGCTACATTTTATAAGTTGTTTGCCTGGCACCCGGGCGGGACCCCGGGGAGGGGTGGCACCGGGATACAAGATCGCAGAGACACAGTACGGAGTAGATGCTGCGAACGTGCGAAGGAGTTAAGACGATGAAACAAGGACCCTGGAGGCTCTCGCTGGCAGTTGTAGCGATAGACCATGATCTGTACGACAAAGGGGCTCACGCGAGGTTCTTGTTGATCTCAGTTGGCCATTCTGGAGCAACAAAAGGCCCGAAGAAATATTCAAGAGAGCATGAGCTCAAGAATTCACAGGATAATTTACCTCCAATCTGGTTCGGTGTTCGTGTCTGGGGTGTATAGTATACGTGGCAGGTTTCTAGAACGTGTGGGCGTAGGTTGGACACCAAGAACCGATAGTTTGTGCCATTTGTACATTTATGGCAACCTCGTCCGTTGATCGTTCCAAGTCCGTCGCGAGGCCCACAGGATATACAAATCAAGCAGATGCGGATAATTCAACAGTGCGGCCGACCGAGAACCGGGTGTGTCGAGACTTATCCACATCAAAACCACGTGTGCTTATAGGTGAAACTCTGCGGTGAAACATCTTGGAACGCCTCGAGTATGAGAAAATGGAAGTCATACCAAGGATAATGAACGCATCTTAGGCAGTTGAATTCTGCGAAAGGGTGCAAAAATGTCCTGCAACTCTGAATTTGAGCACGTAAGACGAAGCGCAGTCTGGTGGCGATATCGACGTATACTGTACCGCATAGCCCCCCGCCAAGTGGCCCAATGGCGCATCCTCAATGATCGCCACCAACCCCAACCCCAGCTCCAACTTTCCCCCTCTTACTTCCTCTGGCTTCCCGCCACGCCTTCTTCCACTCGTGTGTCAACGATGTCTTGTCTTGTTCCCACCTTCCACGAATGGATTCAGGGGTATCTTGAGGTGAACGAGTGAAGGTAATGCTTGACGGAAGATGATACAAACCCCGAACTCGTGTTGCCGATGGGAACAGGAGGCACGTTGGTGTACCATGCTGGTGGATTGTAGTCGTGGAGTTCGAGAAAGGAGTATGTGGATGCGGGAGTGAATCTGGCGGCGGGAAAAGTAGTGGGAGTGAAGTATCAAGCGTCACCTGAGAGCGAGCTTTCGTCGCTGATACTGCGGCAGGTGTCTGTACGACATGGGATGTTGGTAAGATCGGTTCAGATGGATTGGTATTTTCCTGTGATGCACCAGAGGGTGCACTAATTCCAAGAATGTCGGCGTCGAGTTCAAGGTCAAGGTCAAGGTCAAGGTCAAGGTGATCAAGGAGAGAAAAGGATGCTGGTAATACAAGAGATTCCTCAGCAATGTGACAGGGGGGAGAGATCAGACAAACCTTCTTCCCTCGGTGCGAAAAGGGCCTTGAGGTTCGTTTGGGGGGCAAGATCCGCCGTTTGTGCCGACACTTCGATACTGACCGGCGGACCGTCCATTTCTACATCAGTGTCGCGCGCCGCCTCCAGATCCAAACTATCCTCATGGCCGAAACGAACCTCTCCCAACGACTGTTCTCTACCTTTACCCTTGTCCTTCTTGGCGACTTTGTTCCCCTCACCCACGCCAAAATCGCGAGGCACAATTTCGATATCATCCCCCTCATCCACTTGCGTCTCTTTCCCCCTCACCTCATTGCCCCCTAAATCTTCCATCTCGGTGACACTTTCTCTCCCATCCCAATCCTCATTGTCTCCAAACATCTTGCCCAGCATTGCGAGCGCAGCATTCGCTTCGTCACGTACATCACTGGATTCAGTAGCTTCATGTATTCGCGAAGAGGTCGCGAGAACAGCTTCCTGCAATTGTTGAGCACCCAGGATGGCACGTGCACGATCTTGAGCCGACTGGGAGACATGCTGGGGCGCTTTGATCTCTTTGCGGACAATGGTAGAGACGGCGTCGCTGTCGGTGCCATCATCTTCTGTCTCTTCCTCCTTCTCTTCATCCACAATGTTACGCTTCACCAGGCCAGGGAATTCAGGCGCATCTTTCGATGTGGGTAAAGGCACGGAAACAGTATCCAAAAACACGCCTTTGAGATAAACCGAGTCCCACTTTGTGGGGTCTATGAGGCGTCGACGAGCTCGTACCGGCGGTGGCTTGACCCGTTTCTTCACCTTGCCATTCACACCTTTGACCTTCGAGGCGCTCAGTTCGCTGCGCATCGGCTCCAGGGGCCGCTCAGGTCTCATTCGCATCGGGCGAACGACACGGCCGGAAGGGGTCGCGATCCATCCTGGAGTCGACGCGGCGGCAGTGGCAGAGAGTGGAGCTAACGGAAGAGTGGATGAAGGATGGCCATAGTTGCGGGCATGCGCTCGTTTCGGTCGAACAGATGGCGGTGGCTGGGAGTTGATCCGGGCGAGTCTGGAGGTAGTCACATTATTCGAGTGTGCGCGAGGTCGGATCAATGCAACGCGCTCACCGTTCCCGGAAGTCGGGTTTCGCTTCGCCGATGCGAAGCTTGGCTCCTCTCCACGTCGACCCACTGAGCACGTTCAAACCTGATGATTTCAGACTTGTAAGAATCCTGTTCTAGGATGCGGTAATACGAATTCATCCCGCGTCTAGAAAAATTCGAACACAGGACAGAAGAATGGGACCCACACTTTGCCAGCTCCTTTGCGCCGATTTCCATCGTCACGAAACCAAATTTTCTGGGATCCCCGAGAGCATCGCGTGCGCCAAACCCGTGCATCGCCATGACCTTTCCGAACGAAGACAAACGGCTCTCGAGCTCTGCTGGCGCTATCGAGGGTGTAAGCCCAGAAATATGGAGCCGTTTCGTGAGCAATGGCTCAGACATTTTGGTGATAGTACAAGCTCGGACATGCGCATTTGAAAGCACTTAGCTAAGTATACCATCATGAAAATAATTTATAATAATAAACCTAGAAATGTGTTGCCGGGTTATCTTATTACCATCATGTCGGGACCGCTCTCTCTCGATGAAGAGGTCCGGTTATACGCCACGAACGCAGAACGAGAGAAATACTCTCTTCTGGCCACACTATTCGGAATAATAGTCGCATTGGACTACGTCGAACGAGCGTACGTCCGCGATGCGCTCACCGCTGCCGAGTGAGTCAGTCCCCTTCTTAAACTCTGGCCGTCTCGGGGGTTGCGGACCTCGCGTGCTAAAGTTCGTGTTTGTGAGAGAGGTACTCGCCAGCGTGTACGAGGCTGCTGTCTCAGTACATGACGATGCTTAAGCTCGTCAAGGATTCCGTCCCCTCTATCGAGCAGTTCATGACACGCTATCGAGTAGGTAACCGTCCTTCGATTTTGTACGATCCCGCCACCTCCTATACTTTTAGATGGATACACCAGCTGCGTTGCATCGCATTAAAGTCGGCGTGCCGGCGACGGTAGAACACTCGAGCGAAGCTGGTCCAGAGACCGGCAAGTGGATCGCCCAGACAACTCAGGTGCGTATCCTCGGCGGTGCATCCAACACGGATTAATCCATACTTTCACTCGTAGAACTTCATTACTTTCATGGACGCCTTGAAGTTGCGACTTCGTGCCAAAGACCAGCTTCACCCCATCTTGCAAGAGCTCGTCACTGGCTATGCCAGGTTCAAGGGTAGTAAGGATTGGGAAGGAAGGAGCCGGATGGTTAGCTGGTAAGCCATGTCTGTCCTGTCTATCATCGTCGCATGATGTTGTGGCAGGTTGATTACGCTTAATGGTATGAAAGCCTCGGAGGAAATCACAGAGGAGCAGTCGAGACAGGTCAGTCACCCTCCCCGTCCTGCTGATTTCTCTCGCCCATCGACTCTTCCAGCTTCTTTTTGATGTCGATCATGCCTATGCCGAGTTCTTCCGCAGTTTAAGTGGCACAAAAGGCGACTGGACTTGACGTGTTTTCAGACGTTGCCCCCTGCTACGTCTTGTAACACTTGATAGCCGACTCCACCGTATCTCTGGGTAGAATTAAGAAATAAGGAATCTATGCCTTATCGGATCTCCTCGAAATGGCTGGGGATGGAATCTGCGCTAAGTTCCGGCGCAGTAGTGCATGGAAACGCAGAAGTGCAATCGTGTCCTGAAAAGGCGCGCCCGGCTGGCCCGTGGGAGCACCTCTGCTGATCTTCGTTAAGAAGCCTCCTTCTCCCCACCCGCCTTCACCCAACCCTTATCCTAGACCAACCGGTTGCACCCACCTGTTTGCTGAGCCGCCTCCGTCAGTCCCAGCCGTGCCGCTGCTGACAGGCCTCTCATTCGGTGCTGTGCCTACTCCCCCTGAAGACGCTTCGTTGGTAATTTCCCGGAATGGCGGCGGTCGGGCTGCGGCCAAGCTCCTTGACGAGAGCTTTCGCAGGCTCGAAACCGCTACCTTACCGCCCCTTGCCTGTCCCTGCGGATGCAGCAAACAGGATCGACAGCCCGAATCGTCCATCCTCGCACATAGACCCAGCCTACCACACTTCGCGCGTTAGGGCGCCCGTGAGTGGATCATTTCTGTATATCACACTTGAGCTCATTTGTTCCATCTCTTATCTGATGATCACTGCTTCAGGAATTTCCGAAATATCTTAGTTGGGTTGCATGTATGTCGGCTGGTAACCAATCATCGATGCCCATCGGCCACTATGATTGGTATCCAGTGACATCTATATTGCTCCAGTTGTCTCAATTGGTGTTGAATATTGAATATGTTGTTTCAGTGTTATTTGTACTTCCGAAAGATCACGGTGTTCTACTATCGCAGAGATAACTAGCTTTCATAAAGGCCAGCTCGGGGCGAGTATGCCTGGTCACAGAGGAACTTCGACATGGCACATCAAGTTGTGCGATATGCGAGCTTACCAAAAGGTGATTCCCCCGCTTTCCGTCGTAAAATTAGGTCTGCGGCAGGCGGCAAGATAAATGTACCGAAACCGAGCTGGAACCTACTCATTTCCTGCCCGCGTTCAGCTCTTTCCGAGTCCACGCCGTTTCCCTAATCCACTATGATCAACAGCAGTACTCTTCCGCTTGACGCTCTCCACTAGACTCTGCAAACTACGACCGTTCTGCCGTGTATGGCTTTGAGAGTGTACAGGATCGTCAGAGCGTGAGTGGCTTTTTTGGCGTTTCGAGCGTTCGTTGAGAAGCGCCGCCATGCTTTTGGTCTTTTTGAATCTGGAAAGTACAAGGCGATGTGTCGGTGGTCAACGTACAACTACTGCAGACGGTAGAAAAAAAAACGACGTACTGGGGATTCGTAGGGTCGATCGCGAACTGGTGGTCTTCATGAATCGCAACGAATCGATCGTCCTTGACATCGATAATGAAGTCGTCCTGTGTCTCCCCCGGTCCGTCGTCGACGTCATTTTCCCTGTCACGTTTCTTAGACTGGCGTCTGGACTTCTTGTTCTTGCCCTGCTTCTCCGCTTTGAGCACGGCTTTCATATTAAAATGTGCGGGTTCGCCATGGGGGTTATCAGATGTTGTCAACAAAGCCAGTTCGGCTTTGGAGGTTTCGGTAGGTTTCTCGGGCTTCGTGGAATCTTTCCCATTGGGTGATTCTTCTTCGTGCTCACTGTCACTCTCCACGCCAAAGAACTCGTCGTCAAAACTCGATTTAGTGATCTTCGTCGCCAGACCGTCGTCATCGATCTCTCCTTTCGTAACTTCCTCTTTCTTCTTCTTCTTCCTCTCTTTCTTCTTCCTCTGATACCTTTCCAGTGTGTTTTCATCCTCTGGGTTCTTCGTTTGGCTGAGACCGGGCATGAAAGTAACTTCCATGTCAACATCGCTGTCTTCCCCTCTTCCGGATTTGCCCTTCTCTACCCTGCTCGCCTTGTTGTCGAATGCGCTACCCCATCCCTCTGGTAGTTCGTCGTCGTTTCCACCAAGGAGGAGCATCCGGAGTTTGTCTCCTTCGGCCTTCTTGGAACTCTTGCCCTCTTTATTCGTTTTACACCCCCCAGTCTTGTTCGACTCTCCCTCGTCATTATCCTCGTCTTCGGAGCCACCCTCAGAAGACGAGGAAGAAGCAATGTATGCACGAAAGTCGGCCTCTTCGATCTCTTTCTTCGTCAGCGGGCGACGCAGTATATGATTCCGTTCCGGGTCGTCCTCATCCCACGTGAGTTTTACTTTCGAGTGGCGGAGGGCCTAGCGTCGAGTTAGTGTTCATGGGTGGGAAACGGTAACATGACGGGCACGCACGTCGGTGACAAACTCAACCGCCCTGTAAGGCGTATTTGAGAGTTGGGTGGCTTCATCTCTGAATACCGCGCAATTAGATTTAGCGACCAGATCGACTTGGAAGTGTGGAAAGGGACATGCCGAGGCTCGTCGTCAAATGTCATGTCGCCCGGGACAAAGCTGAGGTCGAACACGTTCGCAGATCTTTCTAGTTCGGTTCCTTCGAGCTCGTTATATATATGAGCAGCAGCCTCTACCGTGTCACATTCGACGACAGCATAGTAGTAGCTGTGCTTAATGTTCGTCAGCCATTCTGCTCGCAGGGGGACAAAGGAGGGGGGCTAGTGATGGAAAATGCGTGGATGAAGGACGTACCGCAAACGCTCTAGTTGATACTTTCTCAGAGCATCCTCGTTATAATCCGCTTCGATGCCTGTCTCAAAGATTGTCTTCTCGTTTATCTCCTCATCCTCCGCATTGTTGCTTTTCTTTATGAAGAGGTCTTTAGGCGGACCTTCTTTCTCCTCCTTGGCCAACCGCCTTTTTCCAAATTCACTTGGGTAAACTCGGACACTCAGTACTCTTCCTCTGGCTACGTTCACTCCACTCTTGCTAGTGGAAGTCATAGTTTTTTCGGCATGTGAGGTGGAGGCAGGTGCAAGAGGTGCAGTGGGAGAAACGAGCGACGAAAAGATCATGTACAAGTGGACAGCACGAACGTAGTCCCAGTCAAGGTTGACCACCGCCAGCCTCTTCGTTTGCTTGACGTCTGCAACCCTTTCTCGGTCCGGGACGGTCTTGGCGTACTCGGCAACCTGTGCGTCAAGGGCAGCAATCGTGTTTTCGTCGAGATCGATCTCAACGTCTTCCTCGCCCTCTCCCAACTTCCTGGGTTCAGCGCCGAGGGAGACAAAGCCGCCATCGTCGCTGTCGCTATTGTTCTCGTCCGCTGAGGGAACGCGGGGTGATATATCACTGTCTTCCTCTTCCTCGTCTGACGACTCCATGAGCACGGCACCACGCGCATAATCGACGACGGTCGGTGCAAGAGCTGAATCCTCCCCGCCATCCTCGGCCTCGAGCCTATAAAACCGCCGCAAATCCTCCTTTTCCTGCGTCTCCGACACCGTTCGTCCATATTTATCGACTCTTGCTGTCGATTGTGCGTGGTTGGTCAACCCGTTAACGAGCCGTGGAGGGAGAAGGGTCTTATGGCGTGCACGCACCAGCGGTTTGCTTTGCACTGTTCTTCTTTTTACCCTTTTTCTCGTCTCCCAAGAGATGTTGGAAGCGATCGTCTAGGATGACCTTGGAGTGATGTAATTTGGGGCGGCGGAACCGAGGGTCGGTTTTGAGACTGGCGAAACGGGCGTCTGACATCGACAGTGCTATCTGTGGAGAAATGAAAGGCACGGTGCAGTCCGAGCTTCTTGTAGCTCTGTAAAGTACTCGAGCTGTACGATTACGATTACGACCCCGATCATCACTGGCTCACACTGGCATCTGAAACACTTGGACGTACCCTTTGTTCGCCCGTATTCTGATCAATCGCTATGAATTCGACGGCGTTGACCAGGAGTTGACCCGGTGATGACCAACAGCTCGGAAACGCTAAAAGTTTGTGCAGACGCGTCGCGTGGTTCAAAATTTGGTATAGTTTTTTTTCTTCCTTACGGGCTTTGTAGAATGCCTCAAAGCACGAGCTCCAACCCCCCCGTAAGCAGCTCAGCTTTCCCTTCTTATCTTCGTCGGTGTTAACTTAGCTGACAGTTCGTGGTAAGTCACCCTGAACTTACATTCAGTTTACCGAATTCAGGGGATGTTATATAGTTTGGTAGTCGAAAGGTCACGCCTTCTGCGGTGAAAACCACGAAGCCAGTCCCTTTTACGTTCTCCACGAATGTGCGCAGTGAGCTTATATGTACAAGGCGTGAAACGTTTCTTACGCTCTCTTGACGCGCAGCTTCCATCAAGGGCCGAGAGACCAAGTGTCAGCAAGACAACCACCTCCGGGAACCCATGTCGATCCACAACTCCACGACTCAACCTGGTGTGCACTTTGAATTTGGGTCTCATTTTTGTCTCAACTCATTTGTTCGCTAGACTCCACCACCAACTCGGACCGACGAAAAGTCCGCAGAACAACCTGAACCACTCTATAACTTGCAGGATATAAAAGGAGCACTGGTAAATATCATTTTGCGTGTGTGCTTCTTTGGTCTTCACAACTCTGTAGGAAGAATTAGAACACCTGCAAAAAGAACACGATCTAAGTCGAGACCATGAAGTGCGAACGGCACCCCTGATCACGCGCGAAGCCTACGTCGCAGGTGGGTTCGCAAAAATGTCTATGCAATACGGTGTGATAGGAGAAGCACTTTCCATTCAGTAAGTCCTATTTGCTATTTCTTTTCTCCACGCAAGTTCATTCTCAAGAGCAGGTCGAAATCGAGTATCTATGAACCGATAGATCCCCGCTTATACATCAATACGGTAGGACCTCGCTCCCCGTCGTTCGTATGACCGAATAACTAACCTTCGTGCTAGAATACCCCCTTTTCCGCCGTCGTATGTGGCGTACAGGGGTCGGGTAAATCTCACACGGTCTCTGTACTCCTCGAAAATATGTTCGTCCCAAAGCTCAACTCCATCGGGATGCTATCCAAACCTCTCGCAGGATTGGTCCTCCACTTCGGCGAGGGCGGTCGTAGTTCTCGTCCGAGCGAAGCGGCGTGGGTCGGCATACCCTCCGACTCCAACCCCGACATTGAGACGCCATTTGTGCGCGTCTTCGTGTCAAAATCGTCGTTGAACACAATGAAAGCAGTGTACGAGCCACTGGGGAAACATGTCAAGGTGATACCATTGCTGTTCAACGAATCAGAGTTGGACGCCCAGGCGTTTCTCTCCATGATGGCTGTCGGCTCTTCAGAATCCGCACCGTTGTACATCCAGACTGTCCTGGTAGGTTTAGTTTGCCTTCTTCGCAGTGTCGTGAGTGACCTAGCCTTCATCCATAGAGCATTCTCCGAGAACTTGGTGAATCGTTCTCCTATCAGAGGTTCTTGCGTAAGCTAGAGGAGAAGACCTTCAACCCAGCACAAACTGCTGGTCTTGAACAACGTCTTTCCCTACTCAATTCCTTCATGGACACGCGTCCATTGCGATATCGTTCACGTTTTGCGGCTGGAGAACTAACCATCGTCGACCTATCAGATCCATTCATCGACCCAGGGTCCGCATGTGGTTTATTTGAGATCGTAACAAGGTTGTTTGTACGAGCGGAGGTTGGAACGGGGAAAGTACTGGTGGTGGACGAAGCACACAAGGTACGTTACCCCTCGAAGATAGCGCAGCACATTTGCTGATCTTGTCTACCCAGTACCTTTCTACGAACCGCGGTGTCTCCGGATTAACCAAGTCCCTACTCACTCTGACACGTGAACAACGGCACCTTGCGATGCGAGTGCTCATCAGTACTCAAGGTCAGTTCGGTTGTCATGACTCGCGTCCGGTAGATTCTGAGGAAGGCGACTTACAGAGCCTACCGTCATTCCTCCGGTGCTGTTGGACCTCTGTACGGTCGCCATCATGCACCGATTTTCTTCGCCTGCGTGGTGGGACCATCTCACGCGACACGTTTCGTCAGATATGTCGACAGAAGAAGGATTTGACAAAGTGGTCAGGTTGCAGGTAGGTTGGACCGTTCACGGGGAATGACGAATAAACCTTGGGGACTAACATCGTGATAGACAGGAGAAGCTATTGTGTTGGCTCCGTCTGGAATGGGTGTGTTCCCTGTTGATTCTGAAACGGGTAGAAGGTCCTCGTCGCCGGCCACGACAGAAAAGCGTCCCACGCCAACAGGAGAGACCCCCAGGAAGACGCCATTGACGGTCAATCAATTCGGTCGGCGAATGATCTTGATGAAGACCCGCGCCCGAGTGACCAAGGATGGTGGGGCGTCCATTTTGGTGGTCGAGTCCGAGTCCGAGTCCGAATCTGAAGCTGAAGATTCGGGAGAGAGCGATTGACGAACATTCCAAGTACAACGGTCTACATAGAATGCTAGCACGAATATTTAATATACCCTACGATATCTCCATAGAAATAGAAATTGTAATGCTCCCTTGCTGCAGCTGCACCGTTCTTCCGAAGCCGTGTTGCCCGTAGATTGACGTGATTCCAACTCCGCAGCGACGCGTCTATTTGAGACGCGTCGTGTCACTCGCGGTAGACCTCTCTACGTCCATCTTCCATCCTCTTACCGCCCCATTCACTCGGAGCGTGCGACGACGACTATGGTCGCATCATCCGAGGTAACGTTGTGTTCTTTTCATGTCATTTTGACTTGCTAAACAACCGTTAACGACGCGACATACCCAGACAACCGATCAAGCTTTGAGCGCCGCTCCCGTTCCCGCATCCAAAGCCGCCAAAGCGCCTGCGTCCAAGGCGTCCAAGGCCCCCGTATCCGCCGCTGCTTCCTCCACCGCCAAGTCCCGTGACCCAAGTCACGCAACCGTCAAGAGCGGAACACAAAGAGGAGAACAAAAGAAGAGGAAGAAGGCCAGAAAGGAAACGTACAGTAGCTACATATACAAAGGTGAGTCCGTCGCCGTTTGTGTTCTCGGGTTATCTGTCGGTGGTGGGGGAAACTCTGATGGGTCCCGCGTCGTGCAGTGTTGAGGCAGGTCCATCCCGAAACGGGCATCTCGAACAAGGGAATGTCCATTCTAAACTCGTTCGTGAATGACTTGTTCGAGAGGATCGCAAGCGAAGCGAGCAGTAAGTGGATGGTGCCATTGAATCAACGTGTCTTAAAGTTGAATGGTGATGCCTAGAGCTCGCTGCGTACAGCAAGAAATCAACCCTCTCTTCTCGGGAAATACAGACGGCCGTAAGGTTGATCTTACCGGGTGAACTCGCAAAACATGCCATTAGCGAGGGCACGAAAAGTGTGACCAGTTCGTATTATCCGCCGATGCTTCGCGCCCTGGATGCTGATTGTACACATTGCAGAATTCTCAACTGGAAGATGAGTGGTTGTACCGCCATAATCCATCCATATTTTAGTTATCATTGAGGATCTAATGGAGTGTCAAACAAATGTAGCATAGCATCTTACCTCACATCCAGTAGATACTCTACATACACGTAGTATCGCACCGAAAACACAGATATTAGAAACCTAGATTGCATACGTTTAGCCTCACCAACATACTCCTGGTGTAAACACTCACCGTACTTATTACCGGCTTCCTTTCTATTTCTCCTGCCTTGCGCGATCCTGTCTTCCAGTGCATCCCGGTTTAAATACGCCTCGGTCAGCAAAGTCGTAAGTTGATGCCTCGACCTTGCTACTGAACCCAGCTTGGCGCCTTTGACATTCATCTTGGGCATCACTGGTTCACCGTTTTCGTTCTGTCCGCCCTTGCCCGCCGTCAACGCCTTCCTGTCCTCACGTTCCTTGATCTCCCGACGTGCCTTCTCCATCTCCGCTGCCATATCGACGTCCTGAGCACCGTCTCTTCCAGACTCGTACTGAGATTTCTCGAGCGCACGAATATGTTTGTCATACTCTGCCTTCCATTTGTGGGCATAGGAGGCGTAGTATTCAGCGTCGTGAGGGGCGTATGCACCAGAGGGAAGCTGGTAATAACCCGGATAGGGATCGTCCAACGTGGGTGAAGGCGGTCGGAAGGTCGAAATGGCAGGAGCAGAAGACACGGAAAACGAGGACGTGGACGGTGCGTTCGTAACAATGGGTGCGGAGGACGTCGAAGGTGTGGGTGTAGATCTGGCGGGGGGCGTGCTTGAACCCAGCGAGAAGAAGTCCACGGGCGGGACCGCTGATGTCCGGGGCTGCGTGGATGCCGAAGCGGGGATGTTGAAGGGACCTTCGTTCTCGAGGGATATGTTCGTCCTACCCTTCTTGAGAGAGGGAGGAACAAACGACGTTGAGGGTCCAGAAACATCAACAGGTTCTTCGACCCCTGCGTCTCCACCGTCCCCTGCACTGACAGCGTGTCCGTCCGTGCTCGCGAAACCAACGGTGTCGTGATACCGGCGTGCCTCGTTCTTGCGAGTACGAAACACCAGCCCGGGGCCACCTCCACCCCCAAGCACACGCTCCTCCTTCTTCTTCATCACAGGCGCTGGCTGTTTCGGCGCGGGAAGCATACTGAGAAGGGAGGACTTTCCGGCACCTGTGGTTCCCCCGTCCGCGCTCGATGCGACCCGGGGCTTCTTCGCTGGTGGACCGTCATCCTCGCCGTCTTCGGGAGGAGGGAGGGAAGGGAGATTGATGGCGATTTTCTTGGTTCGTTTTTGTTTCGGCGGTGCTGTGTTTGTCGTGGACGTCAAACTTGAAGGTGCAGGAAGGGAGGATGAAGGTGAAGATGAAGATGAAGACTTGGGAGGGGGAAGTGCAAACGTCGACTTGGAGGTCGGTGGAGGAAGTGTCGAAAGGAACAACGATGCGGATGATGTTGCCGGCGTTGACTGCGAGGACGATGTTGTCGTCGTCGTCTTCGAGGTCGTTTTCAAGCTTTCATCGCCGCTCTCGACGTCGCTACCGTAGTCCTCGACCCCGAGCATGATGCCGTCCTGAAGATGTGCTTTGACAAGATCTAGAGCTTGTGTTCTTCACTTCCTTTTTCGGGTTTTGTAGCGGGGTTACAGTAACATATGTAAATAATTATACATAAACATTGGGGGGTCACCAAAAAGGGTATGCAAGACGATCAAGAAAGAACAGCGACGACGACACCCTCCCCATCCGCTAGTCCCATCTTGAATCCATCGCGATAATAATCCTCGGTTCCTTGAGTAATAAACCCACCCATCGTGCTCAGACTATCTTGAATGTATTGCTCTGTAAACCCGAGTCTCGACCACCCATGCTGCGTAAAGATCTTCACAGTTTGATAGCCGTCCGAGTATCCCTCAATCGACGACTGTTGCTGCGCGGTCGTCATATTCCGTGTAGTGGTACCGTTACTTCCTTGAGCCAGCGTTGGGGAGCTCTCGAGCCTTTTGAGAATATCATCCTGGGAGGGGACGGTCATGCTGGCCACTGCAGCATAGACACGCTGAAGCTCAGCAGAATCCGTAGGAGGCGGTTTACCATACGAGAAAAAGGTATCGGGGAGGCTTTTCCCGACGGCGGCTTTGAAGCACCAACCTTGATCTGTATCGCAACCTTCCTTGTTATAAGCTGGTTCAAATCGGGTTAGACCACCAGGGATGGCGAGAGGGGGACGATACGACGCACACCAAAACGACCAGCCAGCACTCGTGTTCGTATAAGCACCCATCTGAGTTGTACAGAATTGCTTTCTAGCTTCGTCTGGATCATCCTGAGTCGACAAACTCTGAGCGGTTAACGCGCATGACCATTCGTTGATCACTAAATTTTCGCGGTCTCTCGCGTCTGCCGTACCAAGATCACCGGTGATCGATCCTGTGACATCGCTAGTATGCTGGGATGCTGGTTCGGACTCGTCCGCAGGCGTGAAGACGAAATAGGAGTGGTGGTCCTCAATAACGAAATCTGACCGCCCGGAGAGGTAGGTACTGTACTTTTGGAGGTTGAAGCCGTCATGAATGTAGAGCGGAAGATCGGGTGCTCCGATGGACCTTTGTCTCATAGCCGTGATCGCTTTCGTGTCTATTACGGAGGCTGAGCGGAGCGCGAAAACCATGAAACATGCTTACAGAAATCCGCGAGCTCAGGTGTATCGTTCGGCTCATTCAAAATTTCGATGCCGACGACATTGGTCACGTTTTGAAGCTGGTCCTTCAAGAACATCAGAACCTCCATGGTTTTGTCCATGTACGCAGAATTGTTAAACAGCCTCGTCTGACCATCGGATATACCAGAGTGTGGTTGCCCGTTTTGACTTCCGACCGCGCCGTGAAGGTCCACTAACACACCGATGCCAGATTGCGCAGCCATGTTGATCGCCCGGACAAGTCGAGGGAAAGAGTTCGTGTAAACGCCCGCATACGGCTCGAAAGGGGTGCCCGTGAGGAAGGTTGGCCCGAGAGTCCAGTATCCAATCGGGAGACGAACGGTGTTGATGCCAATGTTCGCGAGGTAATCAAAATCCGATTGGTTGATGAACGTATCCCAGTGTCGTTCGAGCACAGCGCGAGCATTTTCAACAGATCCCCAACCTGAGGCAATGTCTATTTCTGCACTTTGTGGTCCTGATGCGCACGTGAAGAGAGAAGGGACCATCCAGTTTTCTTGTACGAACCTGTCGAGTGGAAAAACTCGTGTGAAGAATCCAGGAGAGTGTCTTTCCTATACTTACCATGAACCTAGGTTGACGGATTGTTGCCTTCGATAACGGTATACAGCCGCCGTGATGGAGTCGAATGACCAAAAGGTTTGATTGGTGAGCGGTGGGGAATCGTACGATACCATCGAGCATTGTGTATCTGCGCCAATGTCGCCACCCATAGCAGGGTGAAATGTCGTTGCATTGTAGCTCAAGCCAGTGCCGGAAGCATTGAACGTCGTATCATCTGGAGGACTCTGAAAGCCGGGGCCTATATAGAAGTCGGAAAAACCCATCGAGTTTGCGGTGCTATTGCTTGTCAGTGGGTCGCTTGGGAAAGGCTTGTATGACCCCTCGACCAAGCCCAAGGCTCGAAGAAGGGTGACAAGGCCTTCGACGTACGTCGACGACATTGCTCTAAACCGGCGTTCCACAATCTGTCTGATGAGAGAGGCTTACGCACCATGACATGACGCCGATGGTCGAGTAGAGTTACTCGCCCGGTCAGATTCAAAAGTAGACCGAGGGGTCAGATGGACCTTGCGAGACAACATCGTATTCGTGCTCGGGGTAGGAGGAATTCGAGATAAAAGTTGCTCTACTCGAACTTGAACGTTCAACCATTGACGGATGAAATGTATCGGACCTGATGTGACGGAAAACCCTCGAGAAAAATGAATAGCAGAGAAAAAAAGAAGAGAACACATGACGACCAATGAGCGAACGTGTCCTACATGCACTAAAAAGAAAACGAAAAAAAAGGCCCTGGAAGTCCAAGTCCTTGGTCCTCGTTACCACAAGCCCACACTCCACCACCCTCTCGCCCTCACCCACCACACTCACGCATCTAATCAACTCCGCACGCCCGTCCCGACACGTCGGTAGAACAACAAATACGCACACCGATCGCCCCGCTCCGGTGTCCCAAACACGTCCTCGGGTCTCACATCCGACACGAGCTCGTCGTCTATACGTATCCATCCTTCGCGCGGCTTCACCGTCGGTCCCGTACCCACCGTGTTATCAATATTGGGATGCAGCACGTCGAGGGTGTAGTGTCCTCCCGAGGCAGAAAGACCATGGTGGTACAACACTATGCGCAGCAAAGGGTTAGTATTGTGGTGCCGAGGCTAAAGGTGTGCTTACCACCAAAAAGTTTATACCGCGTCCCGTGGAGTTTCTTCCCAGTAGCCATTACCTCTACACACAATTAAAAATGTTACGATCACGCAGACTGGACGTCAAAAGTGCCTACCGCTGGGAACGTCCAACTCGGGAGAAAACGACACTTGCTTGCCAACTTTGGCTGCGCCGCCTGCACTCGCATCGTACAAAAACCGTTTGAGATGGAGGATGAGAATCGGAGGGAGTGCATCGATGTGCACCGTTTGCGTCGCGTCCAGAGCCGCGCCAGGCCTAGTGACCGAAGTGACCTGCACGGACTGCGGTGAAGAAATGTATGCGAGGGCATCTTTTATCGTATGAATTTGTTCGCGCTACCAAACCCCCCCAAAAAAGGTTAATCCATGCAATGATAGCGCTACAAAAGCGAGGAAACGAACCTGAATGTCTAATCGCAGCGAACGCCAGTCTTCAACCAGAACCGAGTCTTTTTGGTGAGGCACGTGTAGGGTCGAGCGGAATTTCCCACCAAACATGCGAGTGATCGGCGACTCGGTCGACTTGGCCTGTAAGAGAGTTATTTTCGTGTCCGTGAGCAACCAATCTGCCTCGTTCCGAATGACCCACCGTGCGTGTGGCAGCCATCCGGTTGCGTTTGCCGACTTCGAGCCACGGTCCGTCCTCCTGGGCCGCATGGCCGTTTTGTGTCTCGGAATGCGATTCTGCTTTGGAAGCGAACGAGGAGGAGATGGTGAGGAGCTCCTCTTCCAACGTGTCCAAGTAAAATCCCAGGAATTCCTCTGCGTCCTCTTGGTGACCGCCCTGGAAGAGATCGAGTCAAAGGACACGAGCGTAGATGATCCCGACTTACTCGCATATGATCGAATCGTTTCTTTTCCTTGAGTGCATCATAGACGCAGGTGGGGATAAAAGAGCTGATCAGGTTGTCTTCCTCGTCGCTGTAGCCATTGTTTGTACGATCGACAGCTTTTCCCTTGCCCTCTGGAGCTGGTTTTGTTTTGGGAATGAATTCCTTGAGGAATCTGACCGTCGCGTCGACGAGGGGCGTCTTACTGTTGGAGGCGTCGCCATCGGCAGGGGTATCGAGGAACTTGCCCAGCTCATGGAACAACCGCCAGAAAGGTGGGCAGTAGATGAGCACCTGAAGAACTGCATTTGCAAAACACATGTTTCCGGTATTGACGAGGCCGCGAGGACGGATTTTCATGACGGGTTGGCTGGCTGGACCGGATGTAAGGAGGGACAGTAGCTCGGGTTTTTTGCTCGGGGAAACGGGCGAGAGGGTGGAGAGAGCGGATCCAGGGATGGAGAAACCGACGATGCAAGAGGTAGGGAGAGAATTGGGTTTTGAGGGGGATGCGGGATCTTGGCGAAGAAGGGATGCCCATGATTGTTTTGGAGCAGCCGGTTTGGCTGGAGCCGGGGGGGCGGGAGGTTCTGTGCTGGGTGGCTCGACCGATTGTTCCTCAGCGGCGGGAACTGGTTCCGGAGCGACGTCTGGTTGAGGCGTGAGAACGCGATCCGGTTGTGGAGGCTCATCTGACTTGGTTTTCGCGGGCGGGTCAGCGGCAGAGAGGGAGGTATTTGTGGAGACAGGGGAAGTGG
Source organism: Rubroboletus pulcherrimus (assembly GCA_038091165.1). NCBI lineage: Eukaryota > Fungi > Basidiomycota > Agaricomycetes > Boletales > Boletaceae > Rubroboletus > Rubroboletus pulcherrimus. Next base: position 19,464 of record JBBPNY010000397.1, read on the forward strand.
GGACGGAGGTATCTGGTGCGGTGGATGTTGCAGGGGTTGTTTCGGTGTCGGCGGAGGAGGGGGCATCTATGTGATCGGGTTGGGTGGGTGTCGGGGCGCGGTCGAGGAACTCGGTGGGGGGCGGGGAGGGAGGAGGAGAGGGTAGGGAGAGTGCTTTCTGAATGATGTCCTCTGGAGGACGCGCGCGCGGAGAGATGATGATGCCAGGCGCGATAGAGGGATTGGACGGACGGTGGGACCAGATCACATACTCGGGGGACGCATTCATCATCGTCTTTGGGGACGACACACTCGACGACGCTGGGGAAGAGGGCACGGAGGAGGCGGTGACAGAGAGGATGTGGGGGGAGTGGGGGGGAGACGGGGACGAGTGTGGGTGATCGACGGGGATTTCGGTCGGATCTGACTCTGGCGTGGGCGTGTGATCGGACTGGTGGGGGAGGTCGGCGGGGAGATCGGCGGGAGAGAGCGGGGAAAGCATGGAGAGCTGCTTGGGAAGGGGAGACAAGGGCTGCTGGGGCTGCCAGGCGGTGTGATAGGGGCTGGATGGG
>JBBPNY010000398.1:0-20011 GCA_038091165.1 Rubroboletus pulcherrimus
CTATGCGGATTATCATCCTGATTTGAGACTGCCGCGGATGCCAGGTGGTTTACTCCTTCTCTCGCCTTGGGTGGACCTGGGTACGTCACACCAAGGGCCGTTGAGTTCCCTCGCAAGTTCGTCGTCGGTAGATTACACAGGCACTGCGGGGCCGGCCCGGACACGCGCGGTGAGCTATGGCAAGATGGCGTTTCTGGGCCCGTTCGGACTCGGGTTCGCAGAAAAGAATGCGTGGGTGAGTCCAGCATCGCTGCACGCATGCGTTGACGCGCGGTTCCATGGGTTCCCGAGGACGCTGGTGTGTGCAGGCGGAGCGGAGCCGTTGTTGGATTCGATTCGGACGTTGTGGTGGAAGATGGCAAGGGATATGGGTGAGGGAGAGGGTAAGGGACAGGTGGCTTATTACGAGGCCAAGGATGCGCTCCACGACCACCTGTTGTTTACGTGGCACGAACCCGAGGTGGGGGAAACGCTGACGAGGATCGCATCGTGGATCGACAACGGGACATAGAATTGGCCATGGCTATCGGGGACCAAATACACTTAATCCCGCGCAGCGCGCACAAATGAAATCCCAACACCTACAAGCAGTGCTTTCATGCGCTTGGATCGGGGGGATCCTGCTGTAGAAGACAAGAAGAATAACTCAAAGTCAAAACTCAGTTGCCTTGGTTCGTCGATCGATCCTTCGCATTTGTGCACAGTAATATTCAGCTTTCGTTTTACGACATAGTGATACGAGTCCCTTGTGTTCTCCCGTCGCAGTCAGAGCAGTGTCTTCTGTCAGTATCAAGATTTAGCAAACCGATTTGCAAAGCCTTCACGACTCGATCGCTCTATTACCGCTGACGCGTCAGATCCCAACCCTGGAGATGGGTAGGAATTCGTGGGAGTATACCTCTTCTAGGTCAACCGGTCACTGCTGGCTCTCGCTGATAAGAAGCCTCCTTCTCCCCATCCACCTTCTCCCACATATACGCCACCAACCTTTCGTTGGGTCGCTGTCAGTATACCTCTGTGGTCACTGCTTTCGCCCACTCCCTTTGATTGTTACAGCTGGTAGTCTACCCAAGCAGCCCTGGAAGGGCAGCGGTCGGGGTAGCGGTTAGCCCCCTGACGAGAGCTTTCGCAGGCTCGAAACTGCACGCCCTATACCGCCCCTTTACCTGCCCGTGTGCATACAGTACACGACCCTGAACCTCGAAGAGGGGTGTCTGACGGGCGGTGCAAACAGGACCGACAGCCCAGGTTAGCCTTTCCTAACACACTGACTTACTTCTAGGGTCGCGCTTCGCGCTCCCCGCGACCCTAGGGTCCCAGCCAACTTGGCTTCAGTGGTGGAAAATTTACATTTGCTGGCGAAACTGTGTAACATACTCTTTCTTGACTCGACATACATGACTCACGACCAGGATACAGCAACAGGGCAAGATATTTCTTGCCCTCCCTATATATACTACTCTGGGTCATTTCATTCAGGCCTCCGTCAAGAACTTCCCAACGATCTCGAAGTAACGATCGGGTTCCTCGAAAAAGGCCATATGACTGCTTCTTGCGAACGTTACCCAGCGCACTTTCGGGATCTTCGTAAAGAATGGCCCTACGCACACATCTTGCGCTTCGTCATCCACGCCGTTCGTCAGAAGAGTTGAGCATTTGATGGTGTGAATCTGGTCTAAGCAAGACCAATCCTTCAATGTTCCGGAGATGGTAAATTCTGATGGACCCCACCTGTACCAATGTCAGTGTACAGCGGAAGGAGTAGACGCACGGAAGTAACTCGCATCGTCGAATAAACGGTGGGGTCATCTTCCATGGCAGCAAAGGAGGCACCAAGCTCTTCCGGCCACGGATCGAGCTGGCAAACATGTTTTGCGTAAAAGATCTTCATTCCCTCCTGATACTCCGGGTCGTCCGTCGTTCCCTCCCTCTCATGCTTTTCCAATGCCTCTCTCACCGCCGTTGGCAGCTTCTCTACAAGCTGACGAGTGCTCTTCACCCACAGAGGCATGGATGGCGCCGCGCTGGCAAGGACCAAGTGTCGTAATCCAGGTGGGTGCCTATGGCTGACGTAGTGCGCCGCCAGCATCCCACCCCACGAGTGACCGGCCAGATCAAAGTTGGCGCTAATACCAAGATGTCCGAGAACGTTGTCGAGCTCGTCCATGAAGAGGTCAACTGTCCAGAACTCTTTGGGGACGTTCTTGGGATGAGAGGACTTGCCGATACCAATCTGGTCGTAAAAGATGACTGGAATGTTGAAGCGAGCATGGAGTTCTTTGAAGGGGAGGACATAATGATGCGAGAGACCGGGACCGCCGTGGAGGACTAGCAGCGGTCGAACGCTTGAGCTGAGGTCGCCGAAGATCCTGTACCACGTCTGGTACGTTTCTTCCCCAATATGAAAGTCGATTTTCCCCGTGGTTTCAGGCATCACTGTTGTGAGTGGTCGCTCGAGGAGGGCTCGGGGTCACAGCTATCGAGATTCTCGATACAGTGTGCGGGTCTCCAGATCCTTGTGTGGTAACCAAACACGCATAAGCGCGTCGGGTTCTGTATATGTGACGTGTTCGCACGAAAATATCAAGTGAATTCGCGAAGTATATAATTGTCACTGATGACATCCAGTGATCTGAGCTGCGGACTGTCCATGTCATCGCCAGGCCGGTGCTTGAAATTGTCAAAGCCCGTCAGAGACATGATTTTGATTCGGAATTTTTACCCGTGCACAGCTTATACCTTGGATGATCGGGTCACGGGAAATGAAATGATAGTGCCTGCAGTGCCATGGCATCCCCGAAGCTGATGCCATCGATGGCCTAGCGTTTCATTCGTGTTGCAACTTGCTTGCGTATTTCAGCAACGTCCTGTGGATAGAGGTTCATCGAATTTCGGCTCCGCAATGTTCGCCGTCGCAGTCGCCCTCGTGATCTGTGTATGTCATGAGGCGATCGTTTTGGTTTCCCAAGGTGTATAGCTCGCGATCAGCGCTCTATAGACAACGATCATGCATCGCTGTGAATTGGTGAGTCGACAATTGCTCGCGAACGGCTCAAGTTTACCTTACAAACATGACGGACACCGTCGTTCGATACCAAAGTATCGCAGGACTCCGAGGCTTCAAGTGATCGCCGCCGTGTTTGATTCTCGCAGTGTTCCGGGCACATCATATACCTGCAATTCAAGGCGCTGTAACTTTCATGCCACAGGATTCCTATACATCCGACGGCAGTGACGAAAATACTATGCCACCGAGAATATTTGGAGCTAGGTGGCACGTCAATATCTCGAACTGGGCCAGGGCCAGGGCGATCTTTGGTTGATCACACTGCCTCTGACGTGTCGTGGGAGACTGTAATCACTTCATATCCACTACACATTCCGGTCGGCGACGATGTTCGACGGGCTCAGTTGGGGGTCAAAGTGGGCACAGGTTCAATTGTTTCCACCGGCGGGGATTGTGATCGCGTCTCCTCAGCTGCTGAGCCGACTTAGCGACACATTTCCCAGGGTTCGTCGGGTGTCCCAAGAGTGCCACTCTGTGGCGCAGTGAGGCACGAGCGAAGCCACAGAGTTATGTCTTCGGACGTGCGTAGGTAAACCACCTCGCTCGTCTCGTCTCGTCCTCTCCTCCCTGTTCGTCGTCGCCCACCACTCCCTGTCCTCGACTTCCCGTCTTCGGTTCCTCGTAGCTCATTCCCCTTTCGGGGCCCCTAGCGTGTCAGCGCCGCTCCCGCAGCAAGCCTCCTGCGAGGTGATCCCACCCACCCTCGCAGCTCACACCTTGCCCAGCAGGAGCCCGCTTCCGTCAGGGGCCGGAGAGCGCTACGCGCCCCGCCCATCCCCTTCCGTATCTCTCGTCTCGCATCTCTCACGTTTCGGACATGTTTCTCCCATAGTAGATTGGCTGTAGCTACACTTTTGCAATCTACCATCCCCTATCTGATCCAAGCTCTATCCGAGCTATGTCCAAAGATTATGGATCCAAGCCAGTCTGACTTTGATGCTAACTCCGGCGAACTGAACGTTAACGCCGTAGCAAGATATTAGCTTGCCAGCACTGTGTCTGATACACTATATTTGTTGCAAGTACAGTATTGATTCCACTCCTTTACCCACTCTGACCAATTCCGATCATTCTCATCCAATGCAGCATAAGCCTGTTGCCCGCCCCGGCAGACCAGCGTATTTTTTAGAGGTGGCTTATCGATGCAAAAGCTCTCGGCATGGCGTTTGGGCCTTTCTTCAGTTCTCCGGTGGCATATCCCGTCATAATGCACCAACGAGGTGCTACTGAGGACTTGGGTAGGCTTTGAAGCACATTCTGATATTTGTGAATAGCGAGGCTTAACCATTGTTACATCGCACAGACAGAGTGCATTTCGCGCGGCTCTTCCTCGTAGTTTTTTTTTTTTGGCTTTGTGCATTAACTCTCGTTGCGCCAGCAGACGTAGGGTCTCCTAATAGAGACAATCTTGATGGCCCCGTCGGTAAGTGTCCGGTTCCGCTCGAAAGTTTGACGATCGCCCGGTGACATAGCTTCTATTTCATGTGAGGATCAAAAATCCTACGGGATCTAGTTACGTCGTCAGGACTCAAGCGATCGCCGGTCGCTTCAGGCATGTGGTGGAACGTGGGACGTAGCGGCCTGGTCTGAAATAGCCCGTCGACTTGGGCCCTACTCGGAGTTATTTACAGCTAATCGCATCGTGTCAAACCACTTTTGTTTTTTGGGCCACTTTCATCACGGAGTGACGCCAGCATTCCACTCCACAAGCTCGGACCGGCCAGACCAAAGTTGGCGCTGATACCAGAGACGTTCGAGAACGTTGTCGAGCTCGTCCATGAAGAGGTCAACTGTCCAGAACTCTTTGGGGACGTTCTTGGGATGAAAGGACTCGCCGATACCAATCTGGTCGTAAAAGATGACTAGTATGTTGAAGCAAGCATGAAGTTCCAGTTCTTTGAAGGGGAGGACATAATGATCCGAGAGACCGGGACTGCCGTGGAGCACTACCACGTATGGTACGTTTTGCATCCGACACGAAGGTTTTGGTTTCCGGATACTTATGTGGTAACCGAACACGCACAGCGCATCAGGTACTATCTGCGACGAGCTTGCTTGAAAAGAGCCAAGTGAATTCGGAAAAAGTCATCACTGATATCTGCGGACCATCAATGAAAGTCAGTCGGCGTTTTGAACTGGCGAGGCCCATCGGAAATGTATGTATTTTTTTTTTTGGTTCAGAATCATCTCTGGATTTTCATCCGTGCACAGGTGATAATTACCAACGAACTCCCCGTCATCGAGTTGCCGGGAATTTCCTGGCCATGAGATGATAGTGCACAGGTTACCCCGGTTGCCATTCAAGTTGAAACTTGAAAGTGGCCCCCGTGCATTTCAGCCAGACTCATCGAACTTGAATCCAAAGATTCACAATGTTCAAGCTCGCCGCCGCACTCGCCCTCGTTCTCTGTATATACTTCTGTCTCGTATCCGCAGATGGCATACATTTGTCCAAAGGTAGAGGGTCGATTGTTCTTTGTGGAGGGGCTCTAACATTCCATCGTCCACCTTATGCAGATCTGTCGCTTTCTGCCTCCTTTGGAGACCCAGTAGCGATCCGTGTAGACAAGACCGCTCACTACAGCCTCGAATCGGACGAGGGTAAAGCTGAGTTCGACGCGCTCATCCCACACGGGGGCCACACGGTCGTTCTCCCCGACCCAAGGAACGGACAACCCGTCACTTATACGGTCACGCTTCTCCACCAGTTCAAGTATCTGGGGATCATCCGAGACAATTGGAGCTCTCGCAAGCCGCCACCACAATGCACGAAGCATTGCATGAACTATTTGCGCCAGTCAACTTTGTGCAATATCAACACGAGAATCGAACATTCGGTCCATCCGAGAGGACAGGCTGTGAGAGGGTACGACGCGGTTTGTCGGGATTGGACCAAGCTGTATGATGAGGTAGAGAGGACCCACAAAGCTGAATTTGGGGCTAAATGATGATGCTGGACTGCTGACTTCCCTTTGGCGTAGCGATCGTTATACCAAGTGGTCCCACGCGCCGTTGCGATGAAGAGTTTCCCGAATACATAGCTTGCAATCAACGTTCCAACACCAACTGCATTGCTCCAACAACAACGACCGCGCATGAGCGGTCACAGAAGTCCACCTCTACGATGGCCCGATGGGCTTGCACCTGAAGGCCACGCGGACGCCTCACAGCCTGAAACCATATTTAGAAGCATTGTCAAAGGCATGATCGGGCTTCCGCTGTTCATGAGTTGGGCCAGGGGTATCTTGACCGATCAAATGACCAATTGGTATTGCTCACATTTTTGGAAAATTTGCATTGACTGCGAGAGGAAACGCATTCCCGCGTGCCAGCTAACACCTGCAAGACGGGTGGCTAACAACGTTATCGCTTAACGACTCTACCACGGGCCATTAATCAAGAGCTGGGCTTGGAGGACGGTTATCAAGAAAGGAAGTCAAGTGTCGGTGACTCTTAGGTTGACTCCAATGGACCAAGATTCGAGCTGCCAGCCCAAAGCCTCGGTTAAATTGGCAGGTGTGGGCAGCACCAGGCTGTGCCAGGCTACGTAAACATCGGCGGTGACCTTCAAATCTGCGAGACGAGTGTCAGACGACTACCACAAACCGTGGAGAGCTGTGATTGGAGGACGGCTAACAAGAAAAGAACTTAAATTGGCGATCGACGACGGAGCTTGCACAAAATCTCGGGTAAGTTGACAGATGGCCCGATGAATCCCGTTTCAGCCCAGTGACTGGTGCGACAAAAGTGACAGACGCCTACAGTGTCCGATAACCGGTGCACCGCCGTTCATTTGGCAACAAGTTATTAGACGGGTCGCGGTCAAGTCATGCACCATTCACTCACTTGCCTGCCTAGCTGACATGTCGTCCAACTCGAGTTGGGTCCCAGATGAAGACGCTCAGACCCTCTTCTCTGAGAGATGCTGGCTTCAAGGTGTCATTATCAGCTCCATTGCCTACGGGATCACCGTCCCGCTATGCTTCTTGTCCTTCCGTCTGCTCGTTCGCGACAAAAACCGTGTAGAATTCAGGAAACGATTACCTCTGCTGATTTACATCACCGTCGCGTTCATCCTCGGTACTATCTTCATGGTTTCACTTGCAGCATTCACCCAGATGGCGTTCATCGACGATCGTAATTACCCGGGCGGTCCAAACGCGTACGAGAACAATATGTTCTCGATCCCTATAGACGATGCGGGAAATGCAACGTTTGTTCTGTCCAACTGGTTGTCTGACGCCTTAGTGGTCAGTAAGCATCTAATTCGACCGTCTACTTAACCACTTACCATGACCTCAGGTATGGCGCTTCAAAGTCATTTATCAGAGATGCCGGTTTCCTATGTGGATTGTGATGCTCTTCCCTTGCTTGATGCTCGCAGGGTCGGTAGGTCAGTACCTTTGGCTCCAGTCTAAGCTTGTGAGATGGCCTAACAGACCCTATAAATGCAGCTATGGGGATAGGGTTCCTCATCCAAGTTTCGACCACAAACCCCTATGTCACGAACGGTATCAACTTTACGCCGCGTTATCTCGGCCTATCACTGGGCTTGAACATTATCCTGACCATTGCCATCGTTCTCCGTTTGCTGGTCTTGAGAAATCACATCGTCTCTGTGCTGGGTCCAAAATACGGGACACAGCACACATCAGTCGTTGCAATGACCATCGAATCCGCCGCGCTCTACTCTGCTGTTTCTGTCGCTTTTCTCGCCCTGTTCGGGATCGGGAACCCAGTTTCGCAAGTGTTCCTACAGTCCATGAATCAGATCCAGGTTTGGCTTGTTTGGAATGCTTACTGTCGTCTTCTCATCCCCCACTACAGACAATCGCCATGCTATTAATCGTGTTCCGCATTGCGCAGGGTAAAGGATGGACTGAGGAGACTGCTACACGTGTGATGACAACTCGGGGGTCGGAGCCTATGCAGTTTGTCTCAACTGGCGCTTCGCTTACGGTGGCAGATCCTGGGGAAATGTCAAAGAACGTTGGTGGGGATGCAGCGTAGCGCCGGAAGCTGTCTATATCCTCTGAAACCCAATGTCGGTGCAGAGAAGACTTCATAGTGCCATTGTATTTATTGGGATGGGGAGGGGGGTAATAAAGTCTCACCACGGGTTGTTAATATCTGAATCATCTCGCACTGGCTTCTGTGCACTGGAACGCATGGGAAGAACGACCGTCATGATGATAGGTTCTCCCGTAGGACCGAGGCGACCGATTGAACCATTCAACAACTGGGTCGAGTGAAGCACTGTGACAAAGGGTCCCTCCAGTCTACATTAGCATCAATCAGACACAAATGAGAAAATGACCAGCTTGAAGCTAATTATGAGCACCGGTGTGCCCCAACTCTGAAATTCGTGGTGCCAGTTACTCGCGTCTGAGATGAGAACGCTTAGTAATAAGCTCAGGTGACAACACCTCGTTAGCTCAAGGACGGGACAAGGGAAGCAAGGGAAGCACGGAAACACAACTAAAGTAAGGGGTGGAGATGGCCTCAAGCAAGGGTAGTACAGGAGCATGGGAACGCGCACGAAGCTGCCGTGTACATCATTGCCGGCAATCACGTGACGTACGTGACTTGATCGCTCGTAGTAGCCGCCTCGTACCGTCGCCCCCCTTTCCCCTCGTCTGCCATGTCGGCTGCCGTCGCGCATGCCTGGCATTCCCATGCTATTCGTACTGCGGGCCATCTGTGGGGTGATTTTCGTCGCTGTCTCCGTGCACATGCCTGTCCTCCTGTGTATTCGACACTTACTCGGGCCATACTAAAACGGCTGCAGTCACCCTGACTCCGGGATTTCCAGCAAGAACCTTCTAACGTATAAGACAATATTATAGCACAGCTTGTAAGTTTTTCGGGTTATAGGCACTACTCATCATATGACCAGGACTGCCGAAAGTCGACACAAATGACACCGTGGATAACTTGAATGAATGTCTTTTGCGTGTGGTCCAACTTATCCGTGAGAAGGTGCTGGCGTTTACGTGGACTGGTACTTAACCCTTTTGTACTATTCCCGGACTCGATTGCGCCTAACGTGGGATCCATCGGTGCGTGTATGACTCTATGTCGAGAACGGAATTCAACGATGCCATGATCAACCCGAACTACCTTCGTAATGAAGGTTTCCTAGATGCGGATTTATTGCGCCAAGTGAAACTAAATGAATCCCGCTTCAGACCCACTGGGGCGATAACGATGCGATAACGCAGACTCCTGGTCCAGGAGGTCCCGATTCGGTGCAACTGATTCCGTTTGGCAACAAGTTATGAGCCAGGCCACCGCGGTCACGTCTTGCGCAATTCACTCACCGATCTCGCCTGCCTGCCTAGCTGACTGACATGTCGTCCAACTCGAGTTGGGTCCCAGATGAAGACGCTCAGACCCTTTTCTCTGAGAGGTCCTGGCTTCAAGGTGCCATTATCAGTTCCATTGCCTATGGGATCACCGTCTCCCTATACTTCCTGTCCTTCCATCTCCTCGTTCGCGACAAAAACCGTGTAGAATTCAAGAAACGATTACCTCTGCTGATTTACATCACCGTCTCCTTCATCTTTGGTACTATCTTCATGATCACACTCGCAGCATTCACCCAGATGGCGTTCATCGACAATCGTAATTACCCGGGCGGTCCAAACGCGTACGAGAACAATATGTTCTCGATCCCTATAGACAATGCGGGAAATGCAACGTTTATTCTGTCCAACTGGTTGTCTGACGCCTTAGTGGTCAGTAAGCATCTAATTCGACCGTCTACTTAACCACTTATCATGACCTCAGGTATGGCGCTTCAAAGTCATTTATCAGAGGTGCCGGTTCCCTATGTGGATGGTCATGTTGTTCCCTTGCCTGATGCTCGCAGGGTCGGTGGGTTAGTACCTTGAGCTCCTCTCTCAGCTTGTGAGAAGGCTGAACAGACGCTATAAAAACGCAGCTATGGGGATAGGGTTCCTCATCCAGGTTTCGACCACAAACCCCTATGTCACGAACAATATCAACTTTACGCTGCCTTATCTCGGCCTATCACTCGCCTTGAACATTATCCTGACCATTGCCATCGTTCTCCGTCTGCTGATTTTTAGAAATCACATCGTTTCTGTGCTGGGCCCAAAATACGGGACACAATACACGTCAGTTGCTGCGATGATCATCGAATCCGCCGCACTCTACTCTGCTGTTTCTGTCGCTTTTCTCGTCCTGTTCGGGATCGGAAACCCGGTTTCGCAGGTGTTCCTACAGTCCATGAACCAAATCCAGGTTTGGCTTGTTTGGAATGCTTACCATCTTCTTCTCACCCCCCCCACTGCAGACCATTGCCACGCTACTGATCGTGTTCCGCGTTGCGCAGGGTAAAGGATGGACTGAGGAGACTGCTACACGTGTGATGACAACTCGGGGGTCGGAGCCGTCAATGGGGTCAGGCAGAAGACGGTTTACCTCAGCTGGCATCTCGCTTACGCTCGCAGGTTCCCGGGAAACGGCCAAGAACGTTAGTGAGGAGTTCGTAGAAAGTCCGCATTCAAAGATTTCTTCCGTGATGAGGGATGCAGCGTAGCGTCAGAAGTCGTCTGTGCCCTCTGAAACCCAGACTTCTATAGTTCCATAGTTCCATTGTTACTTATCGAGTTAGGGGATAGTGTGCCAAGTGTCTGATTAATACCATGTAGACCAGCCAGTGTAGGGATTATTTGCCACAGTGCCACTTCACTCGACCCAGCTGGATTGGATGACTCAATCGGTTGCCCTACAACAAACCTCAGCAACAACCTAGTATCATCCTGATCGCTTCGCTCATATGTCTCGGTGCACAGAATCCAGTGCAGGAAGAATCAGATCTTCAAGAGCAACTCGTGTTAGTTATTTAAATGAGAAGTGATCAGCGTGAAGCCAATTGTGAGCGCTGAATGTATGCCAACTCCGAAATTCACCCTGATCATGAGTATGATAACCAGGATATCTGCCAAAAGTCGGCGCAAATGACGCCGTTTCTTGTAGGCAGTGCTTTCAAGCGTGCACCGACTTTTCCGGCGGGTGACCGGAAATCCATATGCAAACTTGCAACAACAATTTGATGGTCAAACTATAACCAAATCTTCAGAATCGAGCACAGGTTCTGGACTGAGCCTGGGTTACCTCTTTAATGTGCAATCACCCCCGATGTTTGGTGGAGACTACGCCATGTTTACCACACGTTCCAACGACTATGTCCCTCTACTGGACGAGAGCCAACTCAACCATGGTGATTGCGATCCCTCCAGAGACTTCGCCCTATCTACATCTACCCCCTGCTTTGATGAGAAGCAGCGCAAGCCACGAGCGATTTCGTGGACCCTTGTTGTGGTCGTCTTGTGCACGCTCCTCAACCTCACACTCAGCGCCTTCCCTGCGGTGCTCACTCTGAGGAAGGAGGTGCCTCAGACTGACACGCTTATCACAAGGCAGAGCATCCACTACCTCCGCCGACCCAACCAGTACATCGGGTTTGATGAGATACCGCGGCCCACTCCCCCTGTTAGCCGTCAACTCACCACATACCCTATTTTGCTCAGCTTGGTGGACGCTGCATCCCCGGACAGCGTGTTCGACGACGATTTCGCTGCACACATGGTCCATAGCGGTACCATCACGCCCGATGATAGGAGAGTGCGCATTACGCCCACCGTGAGTCCATCCGGACCCTGTCTCAGAGTCTGCCCATTTCTCTAACGCAAAAAAAAAAACGGAAAGATGTCAACTATCATTCAGTTCCGAGCCATTGACTGGGGAATGGAGATTTGCGAGCTCCACGTGGACTTACCAGAGTCCTTCGGTCAGGAGGGCCACTCTGGTTCTCTCGCACTATATCGTGTCAATTCGACGATTCCATTGGACAGTTCTTCCCTTTCTTACAACACCCGTCCTCCCCGCGTCGCCAAACTTGGGAATATCCAGCTTGGGAACGGCCCTGCGACGTGGAACAGAAGGTTCAGCTGTGCAACGGACGAGGTGCTTTCATTCGAGCTCAGTTGCCTTCCATTGTCGGAATCGGGCGGCGATTCCAGTTGTTTTGTGGAATGGGTACAAATCAAGGACGCATTGCCTGGTGAGCACCCAGAACGGGTTATCGATTTGAGGTGGTTCTTTTGATTCTGATCGGCGTTGCAGCCATTCACATGGTGCAACATTCAACCATGTGATCGAAGTGGTGTTCTTCACGAATGCCGTGTTCCGCCTCATGATTCGGGGTCTGTGTACATGTCACGTCCACTAGTGATAGCACAGCAGGTTGTATTTTGTCTCGTCGCGTTGCAGAACGTTGTGGCGTGCAAAAATCGGATGCCTTCCTGTACGAATTTCAGATGTTTGCGTATCCGTATAGCAAGTACTCTGAATTTTTTTCTAGCTCTGAGAGGGATGTTCAGCTCCGCCACTTCATTGATGCTCCGACGCTACCGTGCATGCTCAATTCCAGTCCCCACTCCGACCAATTCTGATAATCCCCATCCAACGCAGTATCAACTTGTTGCCAGTCCCGGAAAACCGGCGTATCTCCAACACGATAGTTCTCGAAATCCCTCTCCATGAAGTCGTAGACTTCAAGCGTATCCGCACCCTGACACAGCAGCGTTTACGCAGGTTATTGAAACAGATCATCACAACCGGCTTAGTTATCATTACGGTCGTTCAGCGCCCTCTGGATTGACCACAGGCAGTGGGAACGATGCCAGAATACCACGGTGACCGTGAAATCCTGTGGTCTGGTGCGAGACACGTACGACCTGTTTCCGTTCTACTCGGGGCTATTTACAGCTAACCACAAAGCGTTAGACCACTTTTGCCACGTTCAAATCGGTCTCTTGCACCGAAATAAGTACTGCCAACTAGGAGCCCAAAGCAAAGCACGCGCGATGCCGTCATGCTTGGCGTGTTCCTCGACCAAGATGATCCTCGTCAGAAGAGTTCGAGACAGTTCATGAAATTATTATTTCTCAACACTGGGACGTGCTATCAATGATCTTGAACGAGACACTGCTGCCATGTTTTCATCATTGTCTGGCACTTATTTTCCATCGATGGGTTTGATCTGGGTGCGCGACCAGTGGCAACAAGTTCTGCAATGCCGTCGCGGTGTAAGTCTTATCTAGACCACCTCCCTGACAGTGCTATTCACCAAGTAACATGTGACGGCGGATGGGACGGAGACACCGGGACCACGCGCGTCGACTCTATTATGTGAGACTGACACATGAGACACGGACCTCTTCCTGGATAATCCGACAGGGAGCGCGGTATACTGAAATCACAGAGGCTACTAGGCAACCATGCTCGAGTGGTTGTTTCGTTTCGTTTTAAAAGACTGAGTCACTAATGTGGCAAGAATGAAAATAATAGAGTGGTTCGAGTAATGTTTTGTGGTTAGCTGTCAATACCTATGAGTAGAATCCAAGTCGACCATTTCAGACTACACGGAACGTTCTACCGCACGCTTCAAGCGTCCAGCCGTCGCTTGGGTCCTAACTAGGCACCTGCGGAATCTAATCCCCAAGAAATAGAAGCCATGTCAGAGGGCGACGATTAATCAGTCGAGGGGAACCAGTCCCTTACCGACAGAGATATCAGACTCGGAAATTTGCGTGTCTCTGGCATCGATAGACTGTACCTCTGCTGGCGCAGCGACAGATAGTGTACAAAACCAAGAAACCACGAGCAGGGGCCGCGCGAGGAGCATTCTGTCTGTGCGATGTAACGATGGTTAGGCTTTGTCGTCCACACGTATCATTGGAGGATTGCCCACCGACTGCTTTGAAAGAGCAAGGACTTTGAAAGTACCTATACTGCGGCAAGGAGGCTCGCTGCTGGCCGTTTTATCAGCCTCGCCACGATGGTACGTTCGTTGCATCTGGTCACCAGACTAACCTGTAGGAGTTAGACCGGACATGCCAAGACGACCAAAGCTCCCGAGCAGCGCTACGTAAACATCGGAATGCACTTCGAATCTTACCTGGTGCCTTATGTATTTATTATAACCAGATCACGCGATATGCCATCGAGCCTCCAGCATCGTGCTGGGAGCTGCATTGTAATCAACCGGTCGGCCTTTGCGGGAGGCTATCTAATTCTTTGCCGCTCGGTGGGTTGTTATCGGTCCGCGGCGGGGTGTTGGCCTTTCTTTTGTAACCATTAGTGGGCCCGGGCTCGCCACTGAGCCCGAGATCGGCGAGTTTCCTCTGGTGGCACAGATGCTAACCCTTTTCCCAATGGTCATTGCGGGGAGAAGTGAAGTTACTCCACAAATGAGTTAGCAATGACGAGAGGCGCAATCGCCACCCCGCCTGAGATATCAAAGTTCTTAGTTCCGTGTGTCCTGCGCCTACTACAGCCACCGTCCCAGTCTCCCAGATGAACCTCACCTACAAAATTCTTGCTATCCTCAATCTCCTCGTCACAACTTGGGTATGTCTCAATAAATGGAACTCAGAGGTACAATCAGCGGCCCGTTAGTCACTTCACAAGCGTAATTCAGTGGACCATCGACTCACCCCCATCAATAAGTCCCTCAGATCCTGCAGAATACAGCTATCGTGGCGTTGATTTCCCCTTTGAACTACCTTTCCACATTTCCGACGGTCCAGTCGCCATGACTCTGCACGAGACTGTCCATTTCCCGCTCAATGGGACTGATCCCGTTGCCCAGATGGAGTGGGACAAGCTCGTCACAGCACCCAAAGAGGCCGGTCGTACGCGTCTCGGCCCAGACCATAGGGTGTTCACCGTGGTGTTCTGGCATCATTTCCACTGCCTGTGGTCAATCCAGAAGGCGCTGAACGACCGCAATGATACCTACGCCGGTTACGATCACCTACATCACTGTTTCAATTACCTGCGGCAAACGCTGCTCTGTCAAGCTGCGGATACGCTTGAACTCGGAGACTTTATGGAGAGGGATTTCGAGAACGATCGTGTTGGAGATACGGTGGTCTGCCGGGACTGGCAACAGGTTTATGCTGCGTTGGATGAGAATTATCAGAATTGGTCAGAGTGGGCAAAAGAGTGGAATTGAACATGATATACCCGACGCGCGTTGTTACGGTGTTGACATGGTACGGTACTAACGTTCGGTTCGCCGGATCGAGTCGGTGTCAGAGGTCGGTGTAGCACAGAAATTTAGGTTGAATCAATCACTTAGCTGCATGAACCCTGGGAAACGGCGTACCTAGCTGCAGTTCCCACACCGGCGGAAGCAACCTGTACCGAACATCATGTTCTTAGTTGTCTCTGGCTCAGGTGAGGCAAGAAGCTGTACTGTCCATGTGCCAATTGTACGGTCAACTTTGGCCGTTCGCGAGCAATTGTCGAACCAATTCACAGCGATGCACGATCGCCGCTTATAGAGCGTTCATCGCGAGCTATACACTTGGGAAACCCTTCATGGCAAGAACGATCGCCTCCTGACCTTGAAACAAACGTATGCACAGATCGCGAGGGCGACTGCAGTGGCGGAGAGAGCATTGCAAAGCTGAAATTCGATGAACCTCTATCCACGGGACTTTTCCGAAATACGTAGGCACTACTTTCAATTCCCGTGGCCTGATCATGGGAGCTTCACTGAAGGTAGCTGTGCACGTGTAAAAAATACTGAGACAGGCGTCGCCAGTTCAAACGCCGACGGACGTCCATCGCTAGTCCGCTGCTCGTCAGCGATAATCACTTCCCAAGCTCACTTGATATTTTCATGCGAACTCGTCACTGATAGAACGCGATAGGTTTGTGCGTGATCGTTACCGCATAGATATCTAGAAACAGAAAAGATGAGAATGACTCCGAGAGGGGTGATTGGTGATGCGCGTAACTCCGTTCATATCAGAAATGCGGTATCTGTAGCCTCGATTCCTCCTCGATCGATCGTCCGCCACAATGATGTCTGAAGCTGCGGGGAAGATTGACTTTCAAGTTCGTGTCGGAGGCGAAACGTACCAGACGTGGTACAGGGTCTTCGGTGACCTCAGTTCGGGACGTTCAACCACTGCTAGTCCTCCACGGCGGTCCCGGTCTCTCGCATCATTATGTCCTCCCCTCCAAAGAACTCCACACTCGCTTCAACGTGCCACTCATCTTCTACGACCAGATAGGTATCGGCGAGTCCTCTCATCCCAAGAACGTCCTCAAAGAGTTCTGGACAGTCGGCCTCTTCATGAACGAGCTCGACAACGTTCTTGAACATCTCGCTGTTAGCGCCAACTTTATCTGGCCGGTCACTCGTGGAATGGGATGCTGGCAGCGCACTATGTCAGCCACAGGCACCCACCTAGACTATTACGCTTGGTCCTTGCGAGTGCAGCGCCATCCATGCCTCTATGAATGAAGAGAACTCGTCAACTTTTGGCAAAGTTGCCAGCGGAGCTGAGAGACACTGGAAAAGCATGAGAGGGAGGGAACGACGGACGACCCGGAGTATCAGGAAGCGGTGAAGATCTCTTGCGCAAAACACGCTTGCCAGCTCACTCCGTGGCCTGAAGAGCTGAGTGCCTCTCTCGCTGCTTTGCAAGCTGACCCCACAGTGCACTTGATGATGCGAGTACCTTCGTGCGTCTACCTTGTCCGTAGCACGCTGGCGTTGGGGTCTAGGCAGGGTCCGTTAGTGTTCACCGAGCTCGGAATATTGCAGGATTGGTCCTGCTTAGACCAAATTCATACCATCTTCTGACGAACGGCGCGGATGACGAAGCGCAAGATGTGTGTTGGGCCATTCTTTACCAAGATCCCGAAAGTGCGCTGGGTGACGTTCGCAAGAAGCAGTCATATGGCCCTTTTCGAGGAACCTAATCGTTAGTATACTTCGAGATTGTCGGGAAGTTCTTAACGGATGCCTGAATGACAAGACCCGAACTAGAATAGGGAGGGCGATGAATGTGTCGCTGTATCACCGTATCCTGCCAGTGGTCGCGAGCTTTTCCGTATAGTCTCGAAAGAAATAGTGCACAAGTTCATCAACAAATTCAGAAGTGCGGGCACTTGCATGTCTTTTGATTCTATATCATAGGTCTCGTTCGTTTCTGGTGCTCAAAAAACTGTTGGCCAACCATTATTTCATAGAGCGAAAGATAGAGATGTTGGAAGAAGAAATGGGGGCGTACGCGCCTGCTCAATTCCGAGTGACAGCAAAGGGAGCCGGTTTGGTTTCGAGGTCCCCCGCACGCTACCAACGGCTATCCGGATTCCGGCAAGCGGCTTAGCGCAAACCAACACGACAGCACACCCTTTCTTTCCTCCACCTCTATGCAAGAGACACAGGGAACGCTGTGGTTGTTAACTGACAGTTTCCCACAGATGGGAGAGCCCATGCTTTAGTTACCACGCAAAATACTTGCAACGCATGTGCTTCGGGTTAAACATGCATCGACGTGTCCATCCAAGATGCCGTGACTGGATATAACAACCTCACATCACCTCAACACGTTGTCTAACAGGGCATCGGTTTGCAGGATCATATCGCAGACCTTTGGACTGTGTTGGGATTGTTCAACGTTATGGGTGAGTTTCTTGTTGCAAAATTCCCGCTCGTTTCCTGGAAGACTGGAAACCGGCCGCGGCCAACGGCGGGAAACACTAAGACTAGCGGACGAGAAGAACTGGACCACGCTCTATACGGACGACTACGAGGTACGGATACAAAGGACTGACAACTCTATGAGGTGTGTTGGGGTATATATATGTCGACAGGATGCCAGTAGGATGCCAGTGGGCTTACAAAGACCAGTGGCTTCTCAATGGCAGTCGTCTCTTTGAGATGAAGACTGTTGAGTCGAAGCCTGACCGGCCCGGGCAGAGTACCACTAATTAAGCGACTGAAGTGCTCAACAACTCGCTCAGCCCTCCTTGGTTTTGTTCAGCCACGGCACTACTTTTCCTTCAGCAGAAAAGCGATCCTTGTGCTTCTTTGCCACCTCGATGAACGCCTCCCTGCTCATTCCAGCCAAATCAATTTCGTCGCCCAGCACCACCGTCGCCTCCTCAGCAACGTCAGCCTCCTCCGCAAGCTTGCCCACAACGTCCTTCAAAAGACCTCTCTCCAACGCATCCGTATAGTCAAACCAGTCTTTCTTCTTCGCATCGGGCCCAAAAATATAACGCACGAGTTCCCAGAATAACTCGCTGTACATGTACCCGTAGCGGCTGCATTGTTCGAACAGGTAGAGTCCCTGGCAGTTGGCAAATGCGCGAGACAAGCAAGGTGCCGTGTCCTGGGATTTCTCCCGCTCTGCTTTCTCGAGTAAACGGTTGAACGAAGCTTGGTCACGGACGTTCCGTGGACGGAGAGGGTGGTCTTCAGGCCACACAGGATGATCAACAATGAAAAAGGGATACTGAGCGAAAGAGGAGGTAGACGTCGTAGCTGTGCTATCCCAGTCGATGATAGCCGTGATGCGCGGATGAGTGTCGACGTCTACAACGAGGATATTCTGGGAGTGGAAGTCGCCGTGCGCCAGCGGGAATCCCTGGGCATCAAGCGAATTGTCGTAAAAGCATGGAATGAGCGAACGCATGAACCAGTGACGGGTGTATTCGACCTCGTTGGCGATATCGCCGAACCGATCATGTTGTATTTTTTGGAGATGCGCGTTGACGATGGCCAAGTATTGATCTGTACCGCTCGTGTAAACCGCCTCTGGGATGTCACCATCCTCTGGGGAAGGCTCGATGCGCAAATCACCATCTCCAGTCTTGAACAGACTGCCGATCTTGGGAAAACGGAGCTTGAACAGCTCGAGCAAGATATCGATGACTTGTCCTAGAACTATATCGCGTTGGGCGTCTGGCATGTCATCCCAGAATTTGCACAGCGATGTGCCCTCTACTTTGGACATGACGACATAAGGGGACCGGACATCACCAAGCTCTGGATCGAGGCACGAGTGAATGATGCGTGGGACTGGGATACTGGTGTGAGCAGCAACATATTCCATCGACGCGAGCATGCTGGCGGTCTTCCTGACGTTCCGATCCATTATCTCTGGCGTCATTGGACCGGAGAGCTCTGGATGGGGATAAAGGGGGAGGCGCACGACGACCTGGTTGTCGTCAAGATGAAGGAAACGAACGAGATTGTAACCTCCAGACTTTTGCAGGCCCCATCGAGCGGTCGTCGCGCCGACCTTGTCACGTACGGTATGGAGGATGGAATCCCAGTTGACGGCTTGCACAGTTGCACCAAGAGCTGGGTAGGGTAGAGAGCTGGTGGAACTGTGAGAGCGCGTTGGCGAGGACATCTGAGCAAGGGCCGATTCGAGATTTGGACTTCGGCGGTGGTTGTGAACAGTGGTTCAACTTATTAGAGGACGGCTGCGGCTACGAGGGTAGACGCCTTGGCAAAGTTGGCATCATGGCTGGCCCATCATGGATTCGCCACATCATTTTTTGTTGTCCACTTGCATTTTTCGCTCGTTCACTTCACTTCCCACCAGAACAGGCCACATGACCCCTACATACACCATACCTGACAGGCCTGACCCGTGGAAACCGCATTCTGGCTGGGTGTATCTCACAGCACAGATAACATGGGATAGTGATGGACGCCCACTGAACCAAGCGCGTGGCAGCGATGAGGATAAATACCATGCTTCCAGGATGCAGAGGTAGATATCAGTAACAACCCGACTCCTGAGCAATCGGCACGTTGACATCGTCCTCCTACCGTTACCTCATCTCAACTAATCTCATCAACTAGAAGCAATAGCAGCATGGGCAATCATCATTGTCCAAAGTGTGGTCAGCAAACTGGGACCACCATCCCAACTGGGGCACAGTGCCCTACTTGCAGGGGGCTTGTCCTGTTGCGGGAGCAACGCTCGTAGGGTTGAAGTACTCGAAAGCACACCACTACGGGGACCAGAGGCTACTTTGCAGGCTAACACGAGCCTGGCGAGTGGGAGATGAAAAGAAGCTGATGAGTTGCCT
>JBBPNY010000399.1:0-19989 GCA_038091165.1 Rubroboletus pulcherrimus
GGTCGTCTTGGACTAAGGTGAGGGCTTCGTCGTCCATGGAATAGGAAGTGACTTGGGCATCTGCAAGGCCTTTATTGGTAAAGAAGTAGAGTTCACAGAATTCCCCTTTGCGGAGCTTCCGGAGAGTGAGGGGAGAGGGAATAACCGGAGGTGCTGTAGACATTGGGATGTCGGCATACAAGAGGAACTTGTTGCGGTTCTTCTTGCGTTCCTCTTGTTTGGCTTGCTCGAGTTCTTCTTCATGTCATCTCTGGAGTTCTTCAGATTGCGCTTGTCTCTGTTCTTCTTCTTGTTCAGCGAGTAGAGCATCTCTTTCTCTCTGGGCATCCCATTCTTCGCAGTCAATGCAGTTCTGCTGGCACCAGAAATTGGTAAGTCGGGCAGTGGCTTCTTCCTGCGTGAGGTTGAAGTCATCAACAAGGGATTGCCTTGCGGCGGTGTAGCGTTCCACTGCGTAGTCAGGTGGGTTAGCATCATGCAGGTTAATTACGGGGTGCATGATGAAGATAAGGATGTGGAAGTAGTATAAAGAATGTGAAAGATAACAAGTGTAGCTAGGACTATGTAGGAGCGGAACGCTACACCGCTGGAGGAGGAGCGAAGTGGTCAAGAGAAAGAAAGGTGAGCCACTTCGCTTCTCACGCATAGACTAAATCCTATGCCGTCCTCGTGCCTCGTCTTACGTAGGCCGCCAGCAGTGCCAACTTGCCTGAAAAGGTCAGTAAGCACGCAGAGCGAGTAACAATATTACATAATCTGACAGTGAAACCTTACAGATTCCGAGACAATACAACACGAACATGTACAAATCGTATCCATGGATACGGACATCGGGCTGCAAAACGGTGTTTTGAGTGGGGTAGAACCCACTCCTAATCGTAGCGGGAATAATTCGCATCGAAACTCTGCGCAACATAGTAGCCTTTCAGATCCATCTCATGATCTCTAGATAGTGACCATGGTGCAACCATTGTGATAGACTCCATTCCCATTCGCGCTAACGACTTGTGACTTGTGATCCAGCAGGTGATCGACCAACTTGAAGGCAAGCAACGCGGATCCAAATGACAGTGTGAAACCGGAGCCCCCGTGACCATAAGCATGAACAATGCGACTTGATCTGCCGTCCTTGTGGATACGGCCGTCCGACTCGACGCGGCTAGATCCTATGCGGAAGGGGCGTAAACCCTGGACGAACGGAACCTCGTCTACTCCTGCGTTCCTCAGGTCAGGAATGACTGATTGAACGGACACATCAGCTCTGCCTATCTTACTCCCCAAAAAATATGCACGTACAGTTCTCGCAACGTTCTCTCATATCCTTGACCAGCCTGCTCCCGTCTGTGAGGGCTAACGACCACTTGTGCGGTTCAACCGATCCTCCGAGTAATAAGGTGGTGTCGTTGCTAGGGAAGTAACAAATCACCTCGACTGGTATGACCATGCGCGCCAAAGCTACTTACCGTGGTACGATGAACACGATGTCGTCGGATTTGTTAACATCTGTGTTACTGACCGCTAGAACCTCGGTAATCTTTGGGAAGTGCTTTCCGTCATTCTTGACACGCAGTAATGAACCACTGGTAAGAATGACCAGCTTCGTCGTCAGTGCTATATGATAAACAACTGGATCGTGATAACCCACCGGACGGGGTAGACTGTGGGGTCTTGAGCCAGGTCAATAGCACCCAACCCGGTCGCATTCAAGATAGCATCGGCACTGTAACGCGCGAGAAGGTTATCTTCTTGATCGAACAGGTCACCCTCTACAGGCCCATCGAGGGTTTCGACAACAGCACCCTTGTCGGCGACCAACTCTTTCAGCCAGACAAGGTACGTGTCAGTATCAATCTATTTGAAAAATCAAATTAGATCCTTAAGGGGGAGGATAAACGTACGACAGGTGCTTCGTGCTGGTATGCGTCAATGACGTTGGCCTCGGGAGGAATGGAGTGGTGTTCAATCAACCTGGGGTCATGCCTGAACTTGGGGATCCTGACTTTCTCGATCTCCTTCATCTTTTGGAGCTGCCCGTGCATGTCGGGATGGTCCAGGCGTTTGGTGAAAAAGAAGTTAGCCAAACGGAGGGCGATTCCATGGTCTTCGCGGCGAAAACCGAACGCCAAGTCTTCAAATACATTCCTAACGAAGGCTTGAACACCCGCAAGACCGTCTTACCGCCTTACACGAGGAGCCTTACCTTGAAATCAATGACCAGGGTTTGGATTTCTCCACGGAAGCTTGATCAGTGTGCTGACCACAGACAGCAGGAGGATATTCCCATCTGTATGTCGCTCGACATGCGAAATGGTCTGAAGTCGACGAAACAACTTACAAAGCACCCGCGATCTGACCAGTGACACTTGGAGTTGCAGGTGCATAGCGGTCAGAGATAATGGTCACGTCGTAACCGAGATCAAGGTGCAACCAGGCTGAGCTGAAGAACACCGAGTCATCATCAACGTGACCGACACATTGATTGCAAGGGCACAAACGTGAGGCCGGTAACACTTCCTCCGACGATGAGGATGCGCTTCCTCGTGTGCTGGTAGAATGGTGAACGTCCAGCACGGACCCTGAGGTCTGTCCAGGTTTTGTTAGGATTGAGATAAATGCGCCGAGAGACCATGTCGCGCGAGGAATAAGAGAAAGCTTGAGAGGGTAGTATGTACTATGAAGTGAACGTACCCGAGGGTGGAGCTTCAAGTAGGTCCCGCTCGGCGGGGCTGCCCTCCGTTTGCGTCCGTTTCCTTTCGTTTTAGATTCCCCCCGTTTGTCGGACGAGCGAACGAACAAAACAAATGGACTCCGGGTGTCGCACGAATATGACATCATTGAAATGTTGTTCAAGTTACATACGTCAGGAGGAGCACTGAAACTTCTGGCGCAGTTTCGGGCACGATCGGATAAGTCACGATAATCCGAAGAACGTGCAACTTGTGCAAGCTGTACTGTAAGTTGTTCCCGCGGGTAATCCCGGGGTCGAACGAAAAAGAGAGAGAAAACCAAATGTTTAGGCCAAGTGTTGCTGGCGGGTGGGCGTGCGATCTAGGGTCCTATCTCCCGCTCAGTTTGGTGGTACGGGGTCCGGATCATTCCGAATTGGTTCCGACAAAGGTAATCCGTGAGTCGCGCGACCAATCGCTGACGAAAACTTACAAACATACGCCACTGCTAAGCCAATCATCATTGTCTTTTTCAGGCAACTTGGCATGTGAGAAACTCGAATAAAAAATGCACCTCCCGGCCAGATCATCATCTGGGCGAACAAGAGTGAGAATGAAAAGGATGGTCAGACGCTCATCCAGGTCATCAGGCTCGCATTCGAGAAGGCGGCCTACAGCACAGGGAGCAGACCGCCCTCCTATCACAAACCAGGAGGGAGACCACCCTCCTATCAGGCCCGCGATTCGAACGCACCTTCGGTCAATTGTATCTCCTCAATGCACCACCGGAATTCAATGGTAATGATATCCTCTGGCTCTGACAACCTCAGAGAAGATGTTCCGTGCTGACCGAAGGCAAGAAAGTGGAGTTAGTCGTTTCGGAATTTCGCCGAGGCACCGTGGGAAGACCAAGAGTCCGAAATACCGAAATTGCAAAACCTTGGCCGTCGACAATCGGTCAACTCGGGGTGTGTTCTCTGAGGTCATCCGAGTCGAATAGTATCATCTCCGACGAATTCCAAGCTGGCATTGAGGCGCTATCATTGACCGAAGTAGTCTGGTGACCAGCCCGTCTAAAAGAGGTAATGCGCAAGGCACTATCGACGGTTTGCCTTGCGCATTACCTCTTTTAGACGGGCTGGTCACCAGACTATGACCGAAGGTGAGGTGTGTTTTTGACATAATTTTCCCACAGTGCCAACTTGCCTGAAAAGGACAGTAAATAGTTAAATCATTGTTTTTACTTTCCAATTGCCACCTCGACGTGAGAAGGGGGAGTCACTCAGGGGAAGGCAATTTGCAGTCTACCAAAAAAGTGAGCGAGTGAGCTGAGAGAGACAGGAAAGCATATTTCAATGTTCACCCGATTTTTCAATTAAAAAAAAAAAACCAGGTACACCCCCATCGTGATATGCTGTCGACGCTAGAGGGGGGCGATACACACACACACAAACTGCTCTCTCCCTCCTAAGGTACATACTTTCCGTGTTTCCGGTGCCAATTATCAATCGAGTCCCATCCATACCGCTTGTAGACCTGCTTTGGACCTTCCGGAAGACGCACGTACTCGGGTTTAGAGTCTGTTTTTACCACCACCTGTTTCTCCCCCGAGAACGAGGGAGGAGAGAAGAGGAACTGTCAGCCTCCTGTTTTTTTTGTTTCGGGTAGGGGGGGAGGAGGGACGGAACGCACCAGTTGCTCTGGAGCTTCGAGTGGAGGGGAATCGATGGCAGAAGCAAACGGATGAAGTAGGTCTGGCCTGTTTTGCGGGGAGGGTTGGCGCGGGACGAGGTGAGCGACGCCGGAAAAAAAAAACGCACCAGGTGTCATCGTACGACCATAACATGGCAGAGCAGCGAGTGCAAAAGTTGCGCTCGGACGAGGCGATGGATTCTTCTGGGGTGTCACGGTCGAGTACGGCGCGGTAAGCACTGGGAGAGAGAAAAAGAAGGGCAGGGGCGAGGTCACTCATTGAGCATAGGTGCGCGCAGGACAGAGGGTCGGGAGAGGGGGGAGGCAAGAAGGCGTATGGGACATGAGAAAGGAGGAAAAAACGCACCGGATGTATTCCTCACCCTGGGTGATGTGGAGTGTCTCGGCTTTGGCACTGAGGTTGATCGACCCGCCCACACCGCCGACTTTGCGGCAGATGGAGCAAGTGCACAACTGGCAAGGGGCGTGGGTCTTACTCCCCTGAGTTCGTGTCAAGTCGCGGAGACGACGCACCTGGTAGGGAACTGGAGTGTGGCTTTGGACGGTGAAGCGGACGGCCCCACAATGACAACTTCCTTTGAGCTGGACGGGCATCAGAAATACACCTCGATTGAAATAGGGGCTTCTTACTTGAGTTTATGTACATACACAATGGACAGCCACCAGCCCGGCTGGCCACACAGCTAGAATTACATACAACAATAGAATTGCAAGAAATACGGCGCACCAAAATCCAACGTCTTTCACAAGTAGTACATCGTATCTCCCAGCCTGGGCCCCGAAACACCGTTCTCCCACATCTCCACAGCTTTCTCGAAACGGCGTCCTCCGCTCGTTTCTTGCCCTTCTTGCCCTTATCCTTATCCTTGGCATTGGCACTGTCCTTGCCTCCCATCAAGAGGTTGTGCAAGTAGCACCGTCCCCGTTCACACGCAACGTCTGCCCAGTATGCTGGGGAGACGAGACTGACAGCCTTGGTCGCGCGTGCAAACATGTAGCTCAAGTCGTTCGTCACGCGTTGGAGGTCGTCCGCATTAAATCCATTTTCGTCGTGCACGACGAAATAATGCGTCGGCCTAGTGGTACCTTTGAGGCCGCCGTGCGCTGTAACGTCACAAAGGTGATGATTCTCGAGTCAGTGCGGGCATGCACAAAAAACCCCGTATGGGAAGAGAGGCACAGAACCTTGGAGGAAGAAATCAAACTCGTACGCTGGCGTGATGCCACGATCGACGACCGTGCCAGGAAGCGGATTGCCATCGTGCGCCGCGTCTCTCTCCCTGGTGGGATAGAAGCGCGTGTTGTGTCTCTTGCCACAGACGATGATACTGAGTTTTGGTCGATATGAGGCAAAGTGCTCAAAGGCCCTTTTCATATCTGTCAGCTCATACTCGCGTACTTGCACGAATTGACTCTGCAGGAGACTCACGTGAATAGGTGGTCAAATCACCAAACTAGCACACGCACCTCAGAGACCCCATCGCGGTATAGAATAACACGCTTGGGCAATTCCCCATTGTTACGAGCTTTGTACAGCTCGAAACGACTGATGAACATGTCCCGGAGGACGTTGTCGCCACTGCCCTGGTCACGGTCAATCTAAACCACGCTATCATCAGACAACGAGCCGCGGCGAGGGGTAGGGTTTAGATACCTCAGCCTTACTCGTTCGGATGGCAAGCCCCGCGGGATATTGCGCAAAGTGTTCGTCGATGCTCGCAACTACCGCCACGATAGATGCTGATTGAAAACGTGCTGGTCAGCTCATACTTGTAGGTGCACGTATATAGATACTTGCGTGTTCCATCTGCAGAGACTCCCTTCGCAGGATGCGTCACATCCATACCCATGATCATCGTCGACGCACTCTTGAGCCACGCCCCACTATTCGCATCCAATGTGTGGTTGATACCACCCAGCTTCATATTGACCTTCAACGCGACGTTCGCAAGGTATGGCATTCGACCCTGTACTTTTCTGACCTTTTCGGACTGCATGCAGACGGTGGCGATGTCGAGCTTGACATCACAGAGTCTCTTGAGGCCGTTGTAAATCGCTTTGTCGTCGTTGGACAACATAACGAGGACGAGTTCCGGTGCAGTTTGCTCTACTAGGGTCCCCAAGACTAGTTTTACTTCTTCGATCGCGTTATCCCGAAAACGGTTGTTGCCTTGGCGAGGCAGTCGCACTGCTGCATAAGCTTGCTCTCGCACTGGCTGCACTTGCATGCCGCACTTGCTACACATCGAGCGGAACCCGGATACGATGTTCCGCAGCTCTGGGTCATTGGCGTCTTTGAAATCCTTTTCCCCACCATCCTGGATCACAAGAACCGCCCACTTGTCCAGCCGTGCGCCGACAGCGAATTTGACATTGAGGAGATTCCATGACGCACGCTCGTTGATGGTTGCAGGCGCGTCGAACGAGTACGTTAACCCAGGTTTATCCAAAACACGGCCCGGCACGACGGCCATCTCCGTGCCCACGCGAATCCCGAATGACTCTAGCAATGGGTTCGAATCCCGAAAACCGAGCATGTCAAGACCCTGGTGGACGATCTCTTCCGCGTTCTTTTTGGGCGGCTTGCAAGCCACGTTGAGCATCGCCGTGGCATGCTTGGGGTCGGTGAGTTCCCCTTTGAAGCCCTGGTCTGGGATGATGTCACAGAGTTCAGGGGGGTAGAGGCTGCCATTGTGATCCTCGAGGAGTTCAAGATTGGGGTATTTCAAATTGATAGAGTATTCTGTTGTACACGGTCAGCGAGGGTCTTCCAATCAAGGTGATATTCCTCACTGAGTTCATAATACTTCTCTATCGTGACTTTTCCGAATGGGCGGACATTTATCTTGTGCTGGCGAGCATTCTCCTTTGATATACCCTGTATCATAACAACACGATTGGTGTGCTGGGTCATCACCCGAACTTGAGTTCCAAAGGCACCGATACCACCGTTGACGAATCGACGATATTCTGCCAATGCGTCCACGAAGTTTTGGGGCTTGTAAAATGCCGCATGGCACGTATTCACGTTGACCATGAGCTGTTGATGGGCAGGTCGGACAGAGACGTAAAATCCCTCCCGCGCCGTGAGCCCTCCTCCAATATCTTTAGGAGCGGGGGTATCGAAGAAAAGCCGTTGGTCGGGATGCTTCTTGCTTTCGTCGTCACGACCTATCTTTGTTCTTTTCTGAGATGTGTGGGCAGTCAGGACGAGGTTCAGCGCGGAAAGGACCTTGGACAGCGCTTGAGAGTCGACAGGGTTCCCTGCGAGGCATCTGTACGTATGCGGGGTGAGATGGACTCGGGATATAATCGAAAGCAAGATACTCTTTCAAAATCTGTTGGTCCACTTCTTCTTCAAAGGTGAGCATGAGTATGTATTCAGTCCCTCCCTCGGAAGGGGGACCATCCTCTCCCCCGTCATAATATGCACCACGTATGGTCAGGGGTTGCGGCAGCAAGATGGATGCCACAAGCTTCTCCGCACTGTCGTGTGCCACATGGCCGGGCATTCCAGCCTGTTGCCAATCCACGGTCTTTTCCGCGAGTTCAAACACACGGTGTTTGATAGGACGTGAGAGCTTCTTGTCGGGGAGGGTAATTGCAGCGCTGTATCGGTATATCTCTCCCTGGACGTCGACGGGAAAGTAATTGGCACGAAGTAAGATGTCTCTCCCTTGTGTTCCAAAGTCGGGTCGAAGGGGAAGACCGTCCGCGTCCGCGTCCGAGCCAGCACCAGATGAACCCAAACGGGCAACGACGACCTTGTCAGAACCATCTTTGATGCGAGTATCGACTGCGCTCGGTCGATCCGGCATAAAGATGCTGAAGATGCCAAAACGAAACACGACGTCATCGAGTGGTCATGTGTGAGGGGCGGGAAATGGACTGACGTTCCTCCAGGCCGACCTTGCCTAGGACCCCCACTGGCGGCGGTGTGCGCTGCGCGCGGGGTGGTTCCGTCTGCGTTGCCACTGGTAGTGCCACGGTTGCGAGGAGAAAACACACCTCTAGCTGCGGGGTCGCCCTGACCGCGCCCTCGAGCGGGTCCTCCCCTACGGGGACCTTGCCAACGCCGAGAACTCGAATTAGCACTGCTACTCATGGTTGGTCAAAGAGGAACCTCCGCTGGCCAGCGCCAACAGTGAGTGAATGACAGAGATAGAGGGGCAGAGGTGCGCAGCATGATCTGCGCGACTCCATATTATTTACATAATGAACTGGCAACTGATAATATTGATATTCTTATGGGAATTTATTCATACAGTACATTTTGGAATCGATGACAGAAAGCGCTGTACGATCTGCAAGAAGAAAAAAGGGCAGGTTCACGGATTCTATACAGTACAATCACGTTTCGGCAGGATGTAAAATACAGATATTGACGCGGGAAAGCGAAATCTGTGCTGATGATGAGCGTGTGGATGGGAGGTGGTACAGATGATGGCGGGACAAAAGCGGGTATAAAGGGCGGAACAGGTATCAGGAACACGACGAGGCTACCAGGAGAACCGGGTAACACCCTGGACGCTCCGGGTTACGGCCGACGGAACGAAAAATAATCATAATCGGCATCGCCAACGACAGAAATAACAGAAACGACGTTCACACGTCAGAGGGGGGAGAAGCGAAGGGTTGAATAACTTCCTGACTAGAATCCAGCTTGCCAGGTGACACAAGCACAGATACGTGAGAGTGGCGTCCCAAAATGCGGGCAGAAATCGGGCGCGTCGCAAGGGTGGCAAAGAGGCATGAGGAGGCACCTAATCCTCTTCAGGCACTTCGCATATACTGGAAAGAGATTGCTTGCGCGTATGACCGCGAAGACTGGCGCTGCTGCATCTTCGGTGATGCCCAGATGTTCTTCTCTGGGCAGGTTGGGGTACGCCAGCGACGGGCAGGCTGAGCGAGGGAGATGGACCACTATTGAGCGGTAGAACTGGAGTGATTTCCTCGGAAAGGGAAGAGAGGGAGGAATTCGGAGATGAACTGTAAATAACGTATGGCTCTTCTTCTTCCTCCTCTTCTTCCTCCGCCACACAGGGGAAAGGGATGGCGGATGCCTGGGACCCTATGCCAACGTCCTGATTTGAGAAGGCAACGAATGATCGGCTTGAACGACCGAAAATTGGCTGGGAAACGAAGAACAGTGTCAAGAGGAAGGGAAATCGATATGGGAGTTTGGGACACGGACAGAACCCTTTTGCGCATTTGTTTCCCTTACCCACTCTGTGACACGTCGAACCCATTCCCTCTGTTTGAGAAACTGGATGCGTTCTCTTCTCTGTAAGGCGGACTCGACGAAATTTTTCTGCCTGCCGCGAGTGTCGTAGACAGGGGTAGGGTTGTCGGGGGGGTTGTCTGAGAGGTTGGTGGACATGTGGGGATGCTGGAGGGGAGAGTCGTACGCAAGCATGGTAGGACGATGTCAAGGGCGTGCCACCCGGAATGTGTCAGATTTTATAGTGCACTTGGAGGGGGGGGTGGTTCTAGATCATCTATGGCTGTGTGGGGGTGTCTAACATTAGTCAGCGGATACACTGCGGAGGCGGGGTAATAACTACATCTAATGATTACGCGGCTCCTCTGACCTCTTCTTCAGACCCTCTGCCATGGCCGCATGTCCCTGTTGCAGCCCACTTCCCATAAGGAACTTGAGTAAATATGCTAACAAACCACCGAACACTTGAATGCTTTCGTAGCGCGTCTTCTTCCGCCCATCTTCTACCACCTCCACCAACCCCTGCCATCGCTCTGACGTAAGCAGCCAAGAGGGGTAGTCGACGTTCTCCCATGCAACTCGGTAGTTATCGGTATCGAGGGTGGTGATTACCTCGAGTGCTGAGCTAGCGGGGAATATCTTTGGGGGGTCGAACGAAGGGGGGATGTGCACAGGATGCATCAATATGTGCGCGCCGGCACGGGGAGTTTGCTGAGACGGGGGAAGGGGTTTCTTGGATGCATCAGTGAGGCGCTGGTTTCGACTGCGAAAGAGTTCGAGTCATCAGACACGGGGAATTGATATGACACGTACACGAACGGGTTCCTGCAAACGATACTTGTTGTCGAGGCTGTCGTATGGGGCTGGCAAAGAGACGTACCATTGGTGATATGATCCCCAGTCCATAAGGACTTGCCACACAACGTCGCGTGGTGCATCAATGACTATAGACGCGGACGGGGTAAATACACCCTCTGAAGTGAGGGGAGGACGACCTTGCGGCATGGTGCGTTGACAAGAGTACCGATTATATAAGCACAAATTTGCTGGTGGGTTGGTTATGACGTCCTCCGCGCTCGCAGGTCAGCTGTCTCTGAACGCGTCTTTGCTTCAGGACAGGTCAAAAAAGAGGAAATCCGAGTCGTATCTATTCACCGGCCAAGATGCCGACCTCCATGACCTCGACTCGATACACGCCCTCGCCTCCACCGCATTCATCCACCTTCGTTCCCTCTCCCCCGCATTCTCATCTAAATCCCTCAAATTCGGCCCAGATGCATCACCTTTGGCTGTCGATTTCGAACAGACTTTATTCTCTGATGCTGCCAGGGCTCTCGATCGCACACTCCAGACACCACAACTCAACGCAAACCTCGATCAGAGTATCAACGCGTTTTTGCCTCTCCTTGGTCCTTGGCTGATGGAGGCTCCCACCAGCAAAGTATTGGAATGGCTCGTGAGGCGCTTCAGGTAACCTTCCCTTCACCTTGCAGAATTCACTGATCTGCAACGTCCTTCAGAATCAACGAGTTCAATGTACCTGCCCTCCTTGCCTTGTTCTTACCGTACCATGAATCTCCGCACTTTATCAAAATGCTTTCGATATTGCTCATTCAGTAGGTACTCCACGAGCGGATCACCATCTTATACTGATGGTCTCCCAGGTCAAACTCTTCTTTTTCGTTTTTACTCCCCTTCAAATCAGCAGCAAAGCCCCTGGCACGTAGCCCCTTGGTCAAAGCTATGATATCAGATACAGAGGTGGCACGTTTCACCGCCAATCTTTTACCCATCGCAGTCAAATGTATACCATCCATGCTTCGCCATCTGTCCTCTTTTGCTCACCGCTACCCCAGGCTCGCATTTACATCGCGCACTACTTGCGTTTCATGCTGCTACGATGCATGACTACATTTCTACCGCGCCGTTTCTCGACGATGGCATCCTTGCATTCATTCTACCCTCTTTGCTTACTCCCCCCCACTCTGCCCAGAGAGATCCCAACGTTGCGGTGAGTTGTCTGGCCGCGCATTCTTTGCATTCCACCTTGCCCATTCATCGACTAGCTCGGAAGCTTTCTTCTTCTATGCACTCTCTCGCGGAGGGTGAACCTGAAGCCTGCTGCTCTATCTGCCATTATCGGTGCAATGACAACTCAAGTACGCGGTATTCGGGGCTCGGGTAAGGGCTCTGTATCTACTGCTCATTTTGTCAAGACTGGGGTGGCAATCTGTTCATCACAAGAAGATGTTCACGAGTTCCCCCTCGGTGCAAGCCACTTGTGCACAAAGATGTCGTATGTTATTTCTATATGTCATCTCGGATTTCATTTAAAAATGGCGTGATGCGTATAGCGGATTCTCCGATGAAATAAGTAAAATCATCAAGGTTGTCGGTGCGCACCGCTTCATTCTCCCGCTTCTTCGGTCCCTCGGCGAACGGTGAGTAGATCTCTGTGTCTTCTGCTATGTGACCATGACCTCGCCTTTGTGTAGCATCCATGAACATCGGGTTTTGTCATTGTTTTCTATTTTGATAAATACCCCGAATGCTCCCTCGGTAGTCATCAAAGAACTGTGTCGCATTCTAATCCGCCTTGCTACGTTGCCACCTGATGCCGACCCTGGAGCAGTCAAAGCTGAGACGAGAGAGGAAACTATTCGCGTCGCACGGTCGCTGCTTTCCGTCGTCCATCAGCGCCATCTTGAGCTCTTGAGAGGCGTTGCGGATGACGTACTTTCCGAAGTGGGTGTAAAAGCTGGTGAACCGAACGAGGATAAGAAAGAACGCAGAAAGATGGCGAATGAGCTCTTGACATCGTTTTCTCTGGTGAGCAATGTCTTGTCGATTGCCATTTTCAAACTGAGACGGCACAAACTTTAGACCCACCCATTAGCCGAGTCCAGCAACGTGAACGAGATCGTAGTTGCATCTGCGAGCACGTCGAAGGATGCGCGTGTTATTGCAGTGGAGAGAATGTACTCGACGTTGAAAGCTGCACGGGATAATCTGTCCGCTCCGGATATGGTTCGCGTTTCTTACTTTGTCTTTGGATTCAACTGAGGGTGTATTAGGCATCTATCCAATCAGCGTTGCTAGGTCGCGTCTACGATACCCATGTAGGGGTGTTGCAAGCGCTCTATGACTCGCCTGATTTGTTCCTTTCGACGATTGCCCCGACCACGTCGCCTCAACAACTACTGGATATTATTACCTCGCAGCTATTCCCCACTCCTCCTGCCCGGGCAGTTTTACGTGCACATGCAGAATTCCTCGCGGGATCCTTCATCAAAACGCACCCTGATGTCGCCTCCGCTGTCCAGCAAACCGCACTTTTCCCGTTCTTACTGGCCTCAAAGGCAAAGTTCAAGACGACGCGTAGCGTATGGGAAGCTATCAAGGAGGGTGGTGATTTCCAGACTGGATGGTTGCGGGGTTGCGTGGCCATATGGGATCGAGCGTCGTTGTTGGGTAAAGAAGTCTTGGAGGCCGACAAGGATAACAGTGATGGAGGCAGCGAAAAGGTATGCGAGGCTAACCTTGGTGTAGCTGACAAGATCGCGGGTGAGTGGTTCTCTGTACAGGCAATGCGCAGAGACTTGAAATGTGGATCTGTTCGTAGAAAACATTCTCACCGCAAGCAACAGTACCCAAGACATTAGTATTTTACTCTCCAAGTTGCACGATCCCATTCCGCATGCCCGAGCACTGGCGTATCTAGTCTGCCGCGCGCTGCTGATGCAAACCTCGGGGGATCAACAGATCTTGCTGGCCCACCGTCTCATATGCACCATGCGCCTGACCTCGTTGGAAGCAAGTGACGACTTGAGCCTGGAGGAGGTCTGTCCAATCCTGCTCGTCCCGTTGAGGATTCAGCGCTCACGATAGCACAAGGCGTTGGATGCACGTCACGTAGGCATGAAGGTGATCATCAAACCAGGAGGACGAAACACGATCCATGCTTTGCAATCCTCGATCTTCGTCCTGATTCCGGCTCTTCCCGTTCCTCACAAGTTCTCGGCAGCTTGCATTTCAGTGATTCCTTCGGTGTGTGCCCCGTGCTTCACGGTGCCGCTCAGCCGATCTAATGTACCAAAGGTCGATCCGATTCCTAGTGACCCAAGTCAGTGCTATGCATCCTTGATGCAAGAAATTTATGCCCTCGCCTCCGCCTCTGCTGGTACTGTACCCAAGCCGCTTCCAACGTCCATTTTGCAAGCGCTATTCCTCAACCTTAGAGACAGCTCGTTAGCTTTCCTCCTCGGGACTCTTCTCTCATCCTCTCCCTCTCTGGAGAAAGTCAGAACGCACGCCCTCTTACACGTTCTTGCATTCATACGTGGCCAGTCTGATGCGAGCGCCATCGATTTCCAGACGGTACTTCCGTCGTTGATCGCTGTCCTATTGGATGCGCGAAGTGACAAGCGGGACCGTGCCTTGATTTTTGAGAGTATCTCACTTCTTGGCGGTACCTCTGAGAAGAAGCATGTGTATGGTTTGGACACATTGTATGGATCAGCCTCCTGTAAGTCTCTGGGTTGTACATGTGAAGGATTGCTCACGAATCTGTGACAGCCCAATTGCAATACGTTGACACCAAGGGTCTTTCTACCTACGTCAAAGCTCTTGTGAATAACAGGGAGCAATTAATCCAAGATGCGGACTACATCCAGGTGTTCCATCAGAAGCACATCCAAGGTTCGAATGCGAAGTACGAGAAGTAATCATCCATTTCCCATGTGTAATTGACAGTTATGTGCAGATATAGGCGTCGGGTCTTGTGCTTCTTGCTCTCACATGTCATTAGCCATCCCTTCCCATCCACTCGAATCGCACTGCTCCGCTCCATCGAGAGTGTCGCTGATTTTTGCAAGTCCCACATGTTGCTCCCAGTCATGAAGAGCCTGACGCAAGACCCTGCTCCCATCGCGCAAATGTTTGGAACGTCAATCGAGGTATATGTATCGCTCGTCGTCGCGGGCTTCCTCAGTGTCACCTCGGCGGACCTCGGGAGGAGGGACGACAATGAAACCTGGCCTGTGTTCCTTTCAGGACTCCGATTCTATTTCCACTCCAGTTTGTTCGATTTACCGGTCCTTGATTGCGTGCGCTGATCGGGTCTGACAGACTCGGATGTGTCTGCGCGAGAGCTCTACGCCAATGCCCTTGAGCACAGGCTTTTTGTGGATCTCAATCTCGAGAGACGCGCAGAGGTTTGTACGATCCTGTTACAAGCAGGCAGTGAAGGTGGAGAGGCAGTGAGTAAACGCAGTTGGAGATCTTTTATGTTTGCTCATTCATCGCGTTTAGTATTTGGCATCCCGAGCGCTCCTTGGGAAGCTTCTTCGAGACGTTGCGTTGATCATCCACCTCCTCATACACTTCCGACCGAACCACGTCGAGAGCGAGGCGCCCATGAACAAGCGCCCCAAGTTGGACCCGTATGTGACCACCATGGTTGTTCGGGCGCGTAGACTGATGACGTCGTCTCTAGAATACCAGATGCCTCTGAGATCAGCAGACTCCAACCGTTAAGTTTGTTGGCAGAAGTGCTTGGAACAACGGAGATTCCGGGATCTCTGGATTTGATATCGAACCTTTTGGAGACATTAAACAAGATCGTGCGCTCCGACCTTTGGGGGCCGTCGGACACGAGCTACGTCTGCCAGATGTTGATGGCTGCGATAGAAAAGAGTGCAAGTAGAGTCACGGTGAGTATTTCCTTCGTGTGGCCTCCTTCGTCATTCACCGTGATATCAGGAGCCCCCAGCAAGGCTGATTCGCTTGGATGTTCTGGTTGAACTCATCAGGGGTTGGTTAAATTGCACCTTTGTCATTCATTAAATCATAATTTCACTTGACAGTTACTGATAATCCCCAAACGTTCAACGAGGCTCTGCTCTTGATGGCCCACTTGGCCCGGCTCACCCCCGACTCCGTCCTTCACAACATTATGCCCATCTTCACGTTCATGGGGTCCAATATTTTCCACAGAGACGACTCATATAGCTTTAAGGTTGTCCAAAATGTGAGTCCGTGTTTGTCTGTTCTTTGAAGACCAGCTCAAGGATTTGGCGCAGACCATCGATAACATCGTGCCGGTGATGGTGTCGTCCTTGAAAACAAAACACTTGGACGGCCTCGACTTGTACATTGGGGCGAGAGATTTCCTGCGTATCTTTACGGATGCGTCGAACCATATTCCCCGACATCGGCGACAAAAGTGTGTCCTTTTCTCGAAAGGAGTGACCCGCTGACTCATCCACCGCACTAGCTTTTTCGTGCACCTCACAGAGGTCCTCGGGGCACGGACATTCTTGGCTCCGGTCTGCATGCTTTTGGTCGACAAAGTCATCAATCGTGCGAGCCGTCAAACCCCCGAAGAAGCGCAAAATACACTCACCCTCCCTACGTCGTTGCTACGTCATTTCGACCGCCCCGGTCAATTACTCGTGAGGTTTCCCGGTCTACTCACATGGAGACGATTCACATTGTGTTGCAGGTGCTCACAGAAGTATTGAAGGAGTGCTTACGGCTTAGATCCCAGCATCTGACACCCGAAAGCGCTGGGTCTGCGTTTTTGGATCATTCTCGGTAAATATTGAATGCCCCCTCCATTCGTTTTCACTGCGGTTATTGAGTTCATTTTGTAGGGACGGGGAACACTCTTCATCTACCTCTGCTACGCTGAAACGCCGCATACAAGCACTTATTCTATTCGTGAGCACGTCCTTGACACCATCGGAGGCGGATACGCAGGGCAGCGGAGAGGGCGGTAGCACCACCGACATCATCACCCACCTCTTGGATCTAGCCACGCTTCCAACAGACCACGCCTCGGAAAGCGACTTGGCGACGATCATCACTGTGGCTCAGACTGCTATTGAGCGCGTCGTGAACGTCATATCCGCCAGAGAATTCTTGGCCGCGGGTCGTGTGATGCTGACATCCGAGGACACCAAGGTGCATTTTCTTTTTTTCTTTCTTTCTTTCTTTCTGTTATTCTCGCTGAACGGACGTGGACGGACGGTACTCTACTAGATCAAGGCGGGGGCGCTTGGCGTCGTTTCCGCCAGGATTCCACTCGTCACTGAAAGGTTGCGCGAGGAGTGTCAAGCGACAATCATCGACCTCATCGACCTCATCCGGGACATCATCGAACACCAATCCGCTGGTTTGTTGGTCGAATCTGCGCTCGCAGCATTAAAGGCGTTAGGATCCACGTGTTGTAATGGAGAAGAGACGACACTCATGTCGACTCTGCCACATATCCTCAAGGTGGTGCGATCGCGGACATCCGCCGCAGCGGGGGTGTCGGTTTTGCCATGCTATGTGTGAGTCATCGTGTCGTTACCTCGTACTCTGCCGTGCAGGTCTGATATGCTTGGATAAGCGCTGCCCTCGGGCCACGGATCATCCCTCACTTTAGGGATATCGCACAGGAATGTGTATCGGTCCTTCGTGAAGGCCTCAAAGGGAAGACGCGTACGTCGCGACACGCGCGTCGTTATGCTGCTGCTGACTGGATCTTCAGAGCTTGCTGACGCAGAGGAGGCTGCCCTTGCAACTCTTCAAAGTCTACTGTCGTCTCTACCCGCCTTTTATGGGGCAAAAGAGCTAACCGAGATAGCAAAGCTCTACGTTGACTACAGCGCTACGTCGATCACACAACACAACCCCCTCACCGGACTGACCAAGGCGATTTCGAAACGAACGTCGGCCGAGGTGTTGCTTCCTGTGTTGTATGAGCTTTGGCCCAACATGGACAAGGCTCAGACAAAGGTATGCAGCACCGTTGAAGTTGAGCGTGAGACAATGACGAGACGGTGCATCAGGAGGACGTCCATGGCATGATTGGGTATTTTGTGCTGCTCAAGAGGGCTCTGCACGCCGCTCCCCGACCGGATGTTCTGGACAACTTGCGGCCGATGTTCAAGGTCTTCATGGAAGCGTTCGACGTGAAGATGGTGTTTGGCTTCACCGAGGTTAGCATTTTTTGTTATGGTGGTTTTAAAGCAGCGTGCAAAAGTAACCCGGTGGGATCTTTGGGCAGGGCGAGCCTCATGTGATATCGGCCTTTACGGAACTCGTCGTGAAGCTCAACGACAACGCGTTCAGACCTCTATTCCGACGTATGCACGACTGGGCGTTTGCAGACGAACAAGGTGCGTATGGTTTGGGCAGGGGTGGACGACGGTGTCGAGGATAACGCGTCCATTTTGGCCCACCACAGCGACAGACGAGAGGAGAATTACCTTTTGTCACGTGTATACCGCCTTGCTTGACTACTTCAAGGTATGTCGTACGAGCATTGGTCTACGGTATGCGGATCGTCTGGCTGATTATCCACAGGGGCTGATGAATCCATACATGTCCACGCTGTTGCGTCCTCTCACAGAGGTCTTACAATCCTTCAGTTCCTCTTCCTCATCGAAAACCGCTCGGACGGACTTTGCGTTGTGGTCGGGTGTCATCATAGTGTTGACAAAGTCCCTTGAAGCTGACGACGGAGGTACGGTTCCGTTGATGGATCGTCCCCCAACTTGAACCAAACCCTTTCTCCCCCCCCCTCTCTTTTTACAGTCTTCTGGCGCGAAGACAAGTTATCTGCCCTTGTTCCACACGTGGTGGCCCAAGTACCCATCGCTGTGCACTTGCTCACCCCGTCCCGGGCGATCGCCGCTTCCTCGGAGACAGAACCGAGCACGACGCCATGCCAATGCTTGGTTTCCTGTCTTGTTTCAATGGTTGCACTCCTTCCCAATACATCCTCTGACCTCCTCAAGCGCCTCAACCTGGATCTGCTCATGCACACACGTTCCGAGGACACGCGCGTCCGTATCATGGCGTTGGAGTGTACGACGGCGATATGGAAAGCCGAGGGAGGGAAATTGATGGGTACGTCCAACAAACACATCCGTTCGTTCGTGAGCGTTACCGGGGACTCAATTTTTTTCTTTTTTTTCACTTCACTTCTTCTCACTTCGCCCCCCTCCCTTTTCTTCCTTGAACAGGATTCGTCGGTGAAACGGCAACGTTCATTACCGAGTGTGCCGAGGACGAAAATGACAGTGTTGTCCGGGAAGCGCATCATCTCAAGGACGCGGTCGAGGGCGTGGCGGGTAGTATGAGTGGCTTGTAAAAAGTGCTTGTGCTTCGTCTACAGTAGATGGTGTTTTTGTTTCCCTCCACGAAGCACCAAGAAAAATGAGCAGCCCGAATATTCCCTTGCGTGGAAAGCTTCGAGGCACTGCAAATTCGGTTTCGGTCGCTTTAGTACACTATATGTATCTTTGTGCATAGGGCTACGAGTTACCGAATGAAAAAAATCCAAGGACACACGAACTGCAAACATGTGGACCGATCGCCGCGATGAGGAAGAAGCCACCACGTCGTGCTGTCCTACAAAGACAGAGTTGCAGTATGGGGTAGACATGATGGGAAATACGTGCCGCGAAAATGTTTATATCAACGGAGTCAAAAAAAAAAAGGTGTTCGAGGTAAAGAACAAAAAAAGAAATCCAAGGCGTCGTGATAGAGCTGTGCTAGTAACAAAATCTACCTTGGAGGGTCCGAGCCCAAAATCTAAAATGGACCTCATTGGTGAATACAGCGACCAATGTCGGGCGGCTTCACACCTAACATCGACATCAGCAAGTCAAAGAGACCAGATGGAGTGACTCAGTCACAGTCACCACTGTTCCACAAGAGGGTAGGTACGTACGGCGATCAACAAGTCGGGTGATAATTGCTTCCCGTAGCATACGAAAGGTAGTCGGCAAGGTTCGAGTATGGAATGTTACGCGTGTCGCAGAACCCAGTCCATGCACTGATAATTGCCCAGAAATCGATCACATATTGAGATCTGCAGAGGTATTCACGTTAGTTTGACTTCGCAATCTTGAAAAGGCACGCTATCACGCACGAAGTAGGATATGGGCCGTCGTTGGTCGTCTTCACAGGCGTGTACGCTCCAAAGGATCCACCCGAAGACGTCCACGTGCCAGTCTTGCGAGAGATTTTTTTGATTAAAAGAAGGATAGCCAACGAACAAGCTGGTAACATACCAATGCTCCGTAGTAAGCATCAATAACATTCTGCTGAGACATCGTCGGTGCGCCGCCAGTCATGTTATAGAATACAGCCTCAGAGAACCTCGCTTCCTGGGAGGTAGTGGGAATCGGGGTATATGATACCGGGTACTCATCCAGGAGAAGAACATCCGTGTTACTCGACGCATAGCAAAAGCTTGCGAGGACACAGTACTCGTTCTGGAACAGGCCATTGGTGACCCAGAGTTGACACTGGCTCACCATTTCCTCACACGAGCCGTTATCAGTGATGGGCTGCGGGACACAAGGCTTAACGGTGGCTGCGAGGGTTGAGTCA
>JBBPNY010000400.1:0-19919 GCA_038091165.1 Rubroboletus pulcherrimus
GTACTTTTCATCCCTTGCTCAAAAACGGTATCAGCGGCCGATGTGGCCAACCTCTTCTACCGACACGTCTTCCCCAGATTTGGACTACACGACCGAATCATCTCTGACCGAGGCCCACAGTTCGCCTCCACCTTCGCCCTCGAACTATCCAGACTACTCCACTACGACGTTGCACTCTCAACTGCCTACCATCCCCAGACAGACGGAGAAACCGAGCGCGTCAACCAAGAACTGGAGACCTATCTACGCCTGTTCTGCCAGGAA
Organism: Rubroboletus pulcherrimus; assembly: GCA_038091165.1. Lineage (NCBI taxonomy): Eukaryota > Fungi > Basidiomycota > Agaricomycetes > Boletales > Boletaceae > Rubroboletus > Rubroboletus pulcherrimus. Next base: position 265 of record JBBPNY010000400.1, read on the forward strand.
AAACCCGAGTCCTGGCCTGACCTCCTTCCTATGGCGGAGTTCCACCACAACTCTATGACTCACTCCGCCACTAAACAATCCCCATTTTCCCTTATGATGGGATACCAACCTCGCGCCTACCCAAAGATCGGCCCAACCTTCGTTCCTCACCTAGCGGATCAGCTGTCTGAACTTACCTCAGCTCGAGAGGAAGCCAAGTCAGCCTTAGTCAATTCCCAACGGGTCATGGCCAACCGGTCTCATAACAAATTCATCCCCTGTACCGTCGGACAGAAGGTGTGGCTGGAAGCCACGAACCTTGCCATATCGTCCAATCGGAAACTCTCCCCAAAATGCCACGGACCCTTCCCCATCACTAAGGTCATCTCCGCTGTGGCGTACGAACTAAACCTACCATCATCCTGGAAAATTCACCCGGTCTTTCACGCCTCACTCCTGACTCCCTATATCGAAACCGATGAACACGGCCCCAACTTCCCCCGACCGCCACCTGAGCTTACTGGTACCGAGGAAGAATACAAAGTCAGCCACATCATTAAACACCGTGGCACCGCCAAATGACGCCGCTACCTTGTGACATGGAAGGGCTATCCCCTCTCGGAGAGCACTTGGGAAGCCGAGCTCAGCCTTGAGAATGCCCCTGACGTCCTAGATGAGTATAAAGCCACCCATCATCTTTGACGAAACGATATCTCCTCATGCCACCCATCTGTTCTTCCTCCGCCCGCTCCCCTGAACCTCCTTTGCCTCTACATTCCAACTGCCTTCCCCCTACCCAACGATGAACTCTCTATGCATCCATCCTCGACAACTCTACCCTCGTTCGTCTACTTGATGCCTCTTCCGCTTACCACCGCAACCCAACCCTTGTCCAACTGGGACAACTATACCACACCCACACCATCCTCCGCCAAGTCCAAGAAAACCTCGCCCCAGTCGGGCAACCCACCATGTATGCCGCTGCACTCACCCAATCCATCTCAGAAGCATGTCACCAGACCCTCGACCTCTTCTACCACAAAGGTCTTGGAAAAGTGATGGACCAGCTTAATCCGGATGATGTCCAACCCATCCTCGGTCCCCTCCTCGCAACCCTCTCCCCAGTTGAACACGACATCTATAACCAAACCACTTCCCTCTCCATGTTGCCCCCGGGGTTACCGCCAACCTCACCTGCACCACACCCAAGCCCACCTTCGCTTCCATCCTCGACCAAAGCGAAAGCCAATCCTCCCATTATGCTCGCCCAGGAGGCGATAAACCCCCCTTACTCCCCATCAAAGCAATCCTCCCCTGGATCCCTCCACAATCCTTTCATTGTCCCCTTAGAACACCCCACCCGATGAACCGTTCGGTGCTACCATTGTGGAACGGCAGGACATCGCCGTCCCAACTGCCCCTCCTACCACTGCCCCTACTGTCACAAAGCTGCCCCCGGACACCCACAGTATGACTGTCCTCGTCATCGCTGCTCCCTCTGTCAACAGACCGGTCATCTCGCCTCCAGCTGTCCATTCCAAGACGACCCGGAATCTGACCGTGACACCTACAATGATGACTTCTAGGAAGTATCTTGGGAGTACAGTGTCTCCCACCTTAGAACGGGGCTATTGTTACAAACCAACGGTTCGGCCCTCTCCTATTCAGCTTTACTCACAATGTTAGAACATTGGCCTTCATTTCTCGTCCTGTGGACAAATAGTACCGTTACTTTGGACCACCACCCCCTTCTGTGTTGATCTCCTAGATCTACACAGCCCTCCTTCCCCTGTTTCACCATAGCAGTTTTACTGCTCCCTTGTGATGTACCATTAGACTGGTTCCTCTATTCCCTTTGGAACCGCGCTGCCTCTCTGATCCCATCGCCTCATGGCATGCTTGCCAGCTTCCATGAGGCACTTCTCCATTTAGAATAGCCCATTATCGTGCATAGCTTGGTCTGTGCGTGATCCTGTAAACTTATATAAACCCTTGCACTGTAGAACTTGCTCCCCAGCTAGTTCTACGCAATATACCACGTATCTTCTGGCCTGTTATGAATCTCTCCTAAGTCTTCTGGCTACTTCAGAGTGCCAGCTACTAGTATCTTTGTACACTTCATCTAGGTCCAGAACCTATGGTGTGGTAGCGTCGTAACAGTATCCAATAAAGGTCATTTCTTTAGCTTTAGGCAATAACTTGTCTCTCCTTTGTTCTGGTGGTATAAACACATAAGCTCATGTCCCGAATATCCGAAAGTAGGAAACATCTGGTATATCTCTGTTGAAGAGTTTGGCAGGTGTCTTCCATTGATGACATCTAATGGGCTGTCTATTATAGACGTGTACCGAGGTCTTGACAGCATCTTGCCAGAAGCTTTTGGGCATACAGGCATGGTGTTGAATGGCTTCTGCTTTCTCAAGCAAAGTTCTATTGAACCTCTCTGCATGACCGTTCTGTTGAGGAGTGTGGAGAACAGATGTCTGATGTGTGACACCTTTGGTAGTGAAGAACATTTGTAGTTCTCAACTCACAAATTCCCCTCCTTGGTCTGAACGTACAGAGGTGAGAGTGTGACCAGTGAAGGTCTGTGCCCAAGCAGTCATATCTTTAAACCAAGCAGCAACAAGATCCTTGGTGCAAATGAACACAACCAGGGTATAGTCCGAGTAATCATCGATGAAGGTGAGAATGTAGCGGGCTCAAGAGCGTGGTTCAACCAGTAGAGGTCCAATTAAATCTGTGTGGACCAGAGCAAGTGGACGATTGACCCTTTTATCAGAAGACAGAAATGGTTGGTCAGCCATCTTCCCTAGAGTACACCCTTTGCATGGCGCAAGGGTTGCAGGGACGGTAAAAGGAGGTAGTCCAGAAATGTGCGTAGATGCTTGTTGAAGGGCATTCTTCAAAAGGTGACCAAAACGCTGGTACCACAGATGATAAGAGGCTGATTCCAACGCAAGGGAAGTAACAAGAGCATTCTCTGGATTAATTGATCATGACTGAAACCAGTGAAGGTTGTTCTTGGTTGATCTAGCAGACACCTGTATAACCAAGTTTCCCATTGCATTCCAGATTCAGCTGATAGAATCTGTGATCTCGCAGATGTAGCCTTGTGATGTCAGTGTTGGAACTGACAACAGTCTGTGTGTCACATGTGGTGCATACCAAACTTCCTGTAAAGTAATAGGCTGAAAAGAATCTTGCTTGACAATAATCTTGCCAGGTCCATACATATGTATGTACATAGGCACAGTTTGTCCATTCACAACACTAGTGAGACGGGTGTGCAAGTCAAGATGGACAAAATCATCTTTAAAAGGGGAAATATGATCAGAGCAACTGTTACGTGAGTGTGTAACACCTAGCTCTGTCAAGAGCGATGTAGCAGCAACCGGGCTTGATACCGTATGCTTCGGACGAGTTGCAGAAACCGGGCTGGCACCGTATGCAATGAGCAGAGTTCCGGCGTGGAACCTGGACAGGCGAAGGACAGCAACCGGGTTTGATACCGTATGTCCAACGGACAGGGGCTCTCCCTATCAAAGGTGAGAGTGACGATGAGGGCATTGATCCGTTGATTGACGCACGAGAAGCAAGAGAAGCAGAAGCAGAAGACGGCCAATCAAACGCGAGAGCGCCAGGGTTTGATGGGAACTAGATATTACGCAGGTTGGCGTAGATCAAGGTTAGAGTTACATGAAAAGAAGCGGCCCTTATATAGTACTGGGTAGCCGGCTTACATAACTGGGATGTATAACTGGAATACTAAGATATAATGAGAGATATATCTTGAGGAGGAACAAGTCTGAGTAAAACTACTGATAGGTACCGATCACGGAATCTATAGTGAGAGATGAAAGGTGCCGATCATGAACGGCTGTGAATGATCAGCATTAATATAAATATTGGTAGTGAGATGAAATGAGTCCGATCAATGATCGGTGGCAGTATGGGGAAAGGCAAACAGGGACTGGACAGGTCCCGAGATAATTGGGTCCGGGATCTCAGTGTCAGTAAGGATGGACTCTGAGAGTGGAGACTCCGGGAAGGAGTCCCAGTCTACCGGGATTGGGAAGCTTTCCCAATCTAGCGTGTCACCCCAGACGTAGTCGAGGGTGGGGTCGAAAGGAAACGTAGGAAGTGTGGGGGGTTTTGAGGGACTGCAAGAGCAGTACGAGCAAAGGGATTCGGTAGAAGAAGAAAATGAGTTAGCCGGGGACTGTACTGTAACAGCAACCACTGTCAATCATCCAGTGGTCTCTGGCAAAAGATTGTGACTCAGAATCTCCTCCTAGTGCGAAAGTGCTGTGATAACAGTAATCTGTCTCGTCGTTGTCATATCCATACAAAACCTGGCCATTGTCGTGCTTCAGATGAATGCCATGGTCTCATGGTGCTTCAGGAGCAACCACAGTGGTCTCTACTGAAGTAGGTAAGGAAGTGGATATTTGATCAAGACGATAGAGATTCCCAAAGTGGGAAGAGCTCAATGCTAAACCCCTGATGTGAATCTTCATCGACATCTTCTTCTTCTTTTCTTTCTTCTTTTGCCCGATAGATGCAATGTTGCCTGACTCAGAAAGGGCATTCTGAGAGGTGGCTGAGAAAGGGCATGGACGAGGGTCCAGCAACGTTCATCCCAATATCTTCTGCTTTGTGACTCCATCCTGGTAATACTATAGTCGAGGAAACTTTCTCAGCCTCTTGATCAACTTCCATGTGATCAAGGTAATGATGTTGGGGATCTTCATCATCTTCGTATAAGGATGGATAGATGATATCTTCTTCAACGTAATTGTTCTCCATCAAGACCTCATTAGCAAATGTCACCTCGTGTGCTTGTGTGTGACCTTTTCCTTTACGGTCATGTCTCTTGTTGTAGCCTTCTTGCTTGGTCTGTGACTGCGAAGTAAACTTCTTCTGACCGGAAGAAGAGCCTCGGTTCCGTTTTGGAGTTCCAGTACTGGTGTGTTGCTGTTGTTGAGGAATACCAGATTGGTAACCTCCTGCTTGATACGGTGGATGTTGATATCCTTGATTCTGCGATCTCCACTGATTCTGCTGTGGAGGTCCTCACCGAATAAAAGCTGTATGATTTGCAGTTGCTTGTTGGTCTCCGGATACTTCAGAGATCTGGGAAGCGAGTGGTCTACAAGTAGCATATAGGTCCATTTCATGAAGGATATGCTGGGAAATGTTCTCCATTGTGAATTGGGGTTCATTGAGGGTTTGCGTAATGGTGGAAGCTAAACTGAAAAAGTCTTGTGGAAGCTGATTAAGAAGAATCATTGCTTTAAACAATGCAGGGAGATTGAGTCCAGCTTGAAGAAGCTGTTCAAACATCTGGATGATCTTCAAAATGTCTTCGTTCGCTGAACATGGAGAGATGTGTGTCTGCATGATTTTATGAAAAGTATAGAACTGGCCAGATATGCCAGTCCTGCCAAATAAACCTTTCAAGGTCTCCCAAAGAGTGTGAGCAACTGAGGGAAAGGTGTTGGGATCAGCCCATTCATAATTGACATGGCTGGTTAATGAATTGTTGATTGTGGAGGTGATAAAGCCGAGAACACATTTGTCGAGGATCTTCCACTTTAAGCAATCTTCAGTGGTGGTCTGAAGCGCATAAGTGAGAGTCTCATCAACAATCTCCCAAACCGAGTAGGCTTGTAAGGCAGAGCAGATGCGTATGCTCCAAACAGGGTAGTTGCTTTGTCCAGCTAGGACAGGAATGCATGAAAGAAGGGAAGATTCAATCTTGAGTTCACTAGATCCGGGGAGTGCCATATCTATAAGGAGAGGAGATCTGAAAAGATATTGTCAGGAAAGAAACTTTCAAAGAGATAGCCCATAGGAGAGAAGTTGGTAGGAGGTGGTCCTGTTCCTTGTCTCGGCGGTGAAGCCGGTGGTCTCACCTGTGAAGGCGGTGTCCTAGATCTAGATCTTGATAGAAGTCTCGGATACACCTGTTTCTTCTTGCTTTCCCAATCGAGTTTTCTCTGGTACTTCATCTTCTTTCGTGATGCAGTAGGAGGGTCTCGATGACGCTGAGTCATCAGTAAAATCAAATACAATTCAAACTGGACATACTCCAAGTCTCGCATGTAATGCGGATTACCCATGTAAACATTGGTAATAAACCCCTCCTGAATGCAGATGTCACGAGAAGAAGTGGATAAGAATGGAAGTGAAATCAAAGTAGAAGTACCGTTAAGGAAAAGAAAGTTCTCAATGGGAGACTTTAAGTCTTGGTGGTAAGCGATAGAAGAAAAATACTGTAGTGGTAGCAGTAGCGGCCAAGTAGGAGGTACAGGTGTGGAGTGTAGCCATCTAAGGGCTTGCTCGAAGCCATCTGCATCTTTGACCTTCCTCTCCAGCTCTGTGATTTCCTCGGGAAAAAGGTTCTCCTCAGAGCCCTGAATATATTGCATTAAGCTCATTCTTGTTGTTACGAAGGTGAGCGGCCTTGAGAAGATGTTGAAGTCTTCGTTGAGTGCAGGCTCAAGGGGTGAAAAATCCTGTTGGAAGATTGAGTGCTGGTGACGGTCAAAGTAGGCATTCCAATCAGCTTGAAGAGGAGATTCCATCTCATGATGATCGTGGGGTCTGTGACGATAGAGTAGGTCGTACTCTGGTCTCCAGTTCTGTTTAAGAGATTTTTCTAGAAGAGAGAAATAGTTCGGAGGAAATTGGGCACGGGAGATGATCTCGAATCCTTGATAATGGACTTGGACATGCGGTGTTTGGTCTAAAGATTCAGTTGGAAAGGCCCAACCAGCTCCTTTATAAGCCTTGCCAATAGACTCATGGTGGAAACAAACAAGTTGACCATATAGTCAGCTTCAGTCTTGCATGTGGGGATTTGAATAGGAATCGCCTGCCATGGAGAAACATCAACTTGTTCAAGCGTGAGTTCTCCGTGCTGGTCCGCATGATGGACCACTCTTCTCCAAAAGTACTGTCCTCTTGAAACTGGTATGTCCAGATCTGTCGCAGAGTGAGCAGGGGTCCAGGGAGATAAATTCTCTTCTGAAATCTCACAAACTTCTTATCCGTTCTCTGAAGAACTCCCAGATGGTGTAATGGGAGAGTTCTACGTCGGGCAGCTCCACATGTTCATAATCAGCCTCCTTCCAAATGTGTGCATTCTTGAATGAATTCCGATAATTCCGGAGTGAATCCTGTGGACTCAGTACTGGTACTTTGAGGATAGGCATTGAAGGGTACTGTGCATGCGGATATGCAGTCAATTAGATGTCGTGTGGGCTCTGAAGACATAGGAGAGTCTTCAATGGTAGTGAGGTAGGAATCAGGTGATGAATTGGAGGGTGAGCGGAGTGGAGTGTCGTCCGTGGAAAGGTCAGGTAAGGACATGAGTCGGTTATACCCGAGATCTTGTATCTCATGCCGAGCTTCTTGAAGCTCAAGACGAGAAAGATGAATAAAAGGTTCGCTTTCGTGAAGGATGAGGGAATCTTTCTGACCACATCGCAGGATAATGATGTTCTGCTCGGGGTGTCAGCAGTACTCTCCTCTTTCGAGGGATTGTTGACAGATAGGACAAGGGAGGTGGAAGGGAACTCCTGGTGATGCATCTCCAGGTCTGGCTCTAGATGAAGATCTGGGCCTTGACAGCAGAAGGTCTGGAGTCTCGGAAGGAAATTCTCCCGATATAACAAAAGGAACAGGTATGTGTGGTTGCAATGGAGGATCTGGGTGTGGAAAATCTGGAGCTCAGTACTCACTTCTAGGATAGGCCTAGCATCAAGGGAGATGTGCAGTGAGTACCGTTGATCGCCCAAGATATGTGAGAAAAGGAGCTCAAAATGTCCAGCCACTTGCGTGACTAAGAGCTGCTCTCCAGATCAAAGTAAGAACCGGTAAAGGTTCAAACTCTCCTCAATGTAGGGTCTACTGAGGGTAATCGCAAACAGCGTCGACAACAGATAAAGGCAAAGGCTGATCACTGAAACTATCCAAGGGCATAGGGGTGTAACATGGGGAGGCATCGGTGGTATCAAATGACAGACTCTGCTGGTTAAGTGGGGCTCATAACCTATTGAAGTTCAAAGGAACCTCAATGGCACAGGGACAAGAGGGATGTGTTAGTGAGAGAGACTCACTATAGCCGCAGGGATAGTAATCAGGTTCAGGAGTGACACTTGAGTGGTGGGATTGGTCTCTGAGAGGTCTTAGGTCTCAAGTGGAATGAAGGGTGAAAGAATTGTTAAATACTACTGGCAGTAAGGCCAGGTTTAAATAGAAGTACAGTGTTTGTACTTGTAGTGGGATATGTCCCATAAGGGGATGTCTCGTAGAGTACTACATAATATCATGGAATGATATGTAATACATGAGTCATGCTATATAAGCAATATGAGTCATGATCAGTAAGCTGATTGGTCAGTCATCCAATAGTGTTACTAGCTCTTATCTATGATGTCAGAATGACATTGTTACGACTTGTATTACTAAATGTCTCTTTTCCTTTCTTCTCTTATCATTGGAGCCATGTACCAGTCCTACCGATCGAACCCCGTAGGACATAGTTTCTATCTTCTCATGACGCGTCATCCCTTTTCCTTAGTCAGCATTCTCTGACGTTCCACGGCCTTCTCACGACGCGTCATCTCTTTTCTTAGTCTTCCCTGACGTTCTATCTTGTTCTATTTCGCTTAGTCACCCAGGACTCCAGGTTCGCATAAATACTCGCAGCCTACCTCGTGTAACGGTAGCTTAGACCTCCCTTACAATAGCATAGTCTCTCGCTGCTCCCCTTGACCCTTCGACCTCTGTCACCTCTTGAGGCGACAGTTCCTTGAACCTACGACCCGAGGAAGTCCCTCCCGTCGCATCGTCTAGTGGCTTCTCGTAAGCCTACCCAGAACCCCCTCGTTCGCTCAGGGATCTTCCCCAAGCTAACGACCCTAGACCCCCCTAAGGGCTACGATTGACTCCTACCCGGAGTAGTTGTAACAGACGTCATGCTATTGTAATATGAATAGTGTAAGCAGTCCAGGCCACAGACCTTATATGTATGACGTAACAAAGGTCTAGACAGACCTAGATTCTAGGATGTGAAATTAGAGAATTAAACATAGAAACCATAGAATCTCAACAATGACAACCCAGCTGATATGTTTACTAAAAACCTCGGACATGTCAAGTTCGAGAAGTTCAGGCCTCAACTTGGACTTCAGTTCAAGAATCTCACCTTTCGTTGATTGTGTGATTAATAGTAGTGTACATACATTTGGTCTTACCTTACTATGGTACATTAGACCAGGGGGAGTGTTGAATGATAAGAGTACAATATCCATATTAGTATGAGTAGTTCACACGTTCCGATGTATTTACATTCGGACTCAGCTAGTCTGAGTTCGAATCAATCTTGCACTTGAACCACTACGTTCTACCACACCACTTACTAAGCCACAGGTGAGTATCACCATGTGTGACTCTGTCAGTACATGCACTTCTCAACAGGACTGTTGGGAGATAGCAAAGAATTCTCTGTAGAGTGGGAGGGTGTAAGCCTCACCGCACCCTCTTCCTACATCACTACATTCCTTTTGTCCACTATGTCACACATTCCTATTGCTAGTAGACCATATATATAGTAGTCATTGACGCCCTGTATTGATCATCTTTCCCCGTCCTGAATACACACATTCATCACATTCTCTCCAAGTGTTCCCACCTCACGGTGGGCTTTCACCCCCTAACAATGCATATTCTCCATTGTTGGCCAATGCATTATGTGATATGCTAATTTTGACATTTTTTGTGGGCCCCACAATGGGACCCACCAAAAGTTGATGCATTATTACATTTATGCACTACTACCCTATGCACTATGAGCATATCTACTGTAGCTACAGATATTAAATTGTGCGAGAGGTGTTCCAGGTCTTGACATTGTGACTTCCCACCAAAGGCAATTGTCACACGCATAATGGAGTGTGAACATCCAGCTTTCCATAGAATATTGAGTGCAAGCTTTCTTCGGCGACTGATAGGGTTCTGTTGCCCTAAAAAGGTAAATGGGTGAATACAAACAGCAGGCTTTTGTTGGTCCACCTCCACAGCATCACTGATGGAAGTAAAGTCATTCATCAACAGCACCCAAATCATCTGTGAATCAGTAGCCGCATGCACTCAAGATAAGTGACAAAGACTCATAGTCCTTGTCACTGAATGGAGGTTTTTGCTAATAGAAATAAGTGACAGAGGTACTTGTTTGTAGTATATAGGACACTTGAAAACCCTATAGTACGCACAGATTTCAAGCACCCCTGTCAATGATATATCACGTTGATTACTGTTTCTGTCACTCACATACAGCTCTAGTAGCACTCAAATCTAGTTCCATGAATAGCAGTTTACCAGTGAGCATTAGCATGGCGATAACTATGGGTTACAGGTAGTAGGCACAATAGCAGTGTCCACTGGAACAGGAGGGTGGACACATATCATACGAATGTCATCAAAATCTACGAGTGACTGTCAACTGAATAAAGGAAGGACGTGGTCAGTTCAAGTTGTTGTGATTGAAACACGGGGTGCCGGATTGGTTTTGAGGCTTGTTGGTGAGTCATGCCTAGTGGGTCCAATCATTAAGGGTCGAGTCACCTTCAAATGTTCACTTTGGTTGGGCTGCGGTTCTTTGAGCGAGTATTGTGTTCCTTCGCTCAGCGAAGCTAAGCATTTGTCCATCAGATGTCAGTAATGTTACGACGCTACCGCACCGTAGGTTCTGGACCGAGGTGAAGCGTACTTAAGATACTAGTAGCAGGCACTCAGAAGTAGCCTGGAGACTTTGGAGGGATTCTGTGTACGCCAGAAGATACGCGGTATATTGCGTAGAACTAGCTGGAGAGCCAGTTCTACAAGGCAAGGGTTTATATAAGTTACAAGATCGCGCACAGACCAAGCTATGCGCGATGGTAGACTATTCTAAATGGAGGAACGCCTCATGGACACTAGCAGGCATGCCATGAGGCGATGGGATCAAAGAGACAGCGCGGTTCCGAAAGGAAGAGGGGAACCGGTCTAGTGGTACAACAAAGGGGGCAGTAAAACTGCCAGGGTGAAACAGGGGAAGGAGGGCTGTGTAGATTGATGAGATCAACACAGCAAGGGGATGGTAATCCAGAGTAACGGTACTACTCGTCCGCAGGACGAGGGGAAGTGATGGACAATGTTCTATCGTTGTGAGTAAAGGTGTATAGGAAAGACCCGAACCGTTGGTTTGTAACAAGTAAGAGCAACCAGAAGTAGCTGTTAGGCAAACATTGCTAGGTTTTGCTTCACCATTCGCCGCTTCCCTGCTTTGGTCTTGTGGGATCTGTTCTTCGGCTTGCCGGTGGTGTCGATGTTTTGCACATTTGGACTATCATTAGCCTATTTTACTGTCAGTCAACGTTGCACGGAACAAGGCTTTGCTAGAGTTAGACCATGGTGCCTCCAGAAGTCTGATCATTATCTTCAACTTGAAGTTGTTCAGATGCAGGGTCAGGCAGTTTGCTGGGACCAGCTTCGGCCTGAGGCTGGTTCGGTTGAGGATGTTGGATAATTTGTGGTGTTGGGTGAGCCTTTATATATCCTGTAGTCGCTGTGATTGTTTACCGAGCAAATAGCGAGACACACCTGTCCTGGAATGGGCCCTTGCCTCAACCGGAGCAGTAGATTTGCTGCATTCTCCACATCTTCTTCAGTTGGGATGACCCATGGCTGAGGGTTGTTTGAGGTGGGTTTATGACCAATTCTTTTGAAAATAATCATATTGGTGTGGTAGATCTCCTCCAGTTCTTCATCTTCATCAGTCACTGGGTATTGTAACTTGCCTATATCACTACTGATCATGCAGTGGTATCCATTGGCGAGTGTAGTATGGTTCAAATCCTGTGCAATCAGCATGGCTGCAACATGAGGCACCAAAAAAAATTTGAAGAACTGAGCATGCAACAAAGGTTTGAATCCATCGTCTGGAGTTGTGTTCACAGGGATAAGGCCAATGAGGGTATGCATGATGACTGATGCACCTTTGAGTCCGTAGCTGGCTGGTTTGAGCACATGATATGATATTAAAGACTTGACTGAAAATACTCACTATCCTACACGAGCGCCACGTGCAGTCTGGCTGGATGGCAGAATCCTTGATGGTTTGATGGTGGCAAATCGCCTGATTGTTAAGCAGTCAACCTCAAGGTCACCTTCGAAACCCCCCCAAACACACAATGCCTCTTGGAAAATCAGAGCATTCACAAGTCATTCAAGGTGGTTGAACATCACCACGATCCAGTGTGGAATTCCCTTGAAGTCCACAGAAGTCACTGGCCAACCCTTCCCACATCCTATCCAACCTCACTTTGTTCTTTTTAATCAGCACACAAACCTCATTAGTGATGTGCATCGTGTCCACTGCATCACGTCCGTGTTGTTGACAAACTGCTAGGTAGTCCCTGATGGCAAGAGTGAGCTCAGCTGAAGAATCACTTGTGGCTGGGATGTGATCCTTGCATGCGAAACCTGGACAATGGACAAGAGTTCCGGTATCGTCTAGCTCATCTTCACTAGTTGTAAGGCCATCAATATGGATCTTCTCTTGATCATCAACCTAAATCAATTTAGCAGAAATTGCAAGGACTTCATCAACACAACAACAAGCACTTACATTTTTTGGTCCACTATCATTCCTGGCGTCCTCAGCAGGATCTTGTGCCTTGTTTTTTCCCTTGTGCGAATTCTGGTTGGCAAAGCAGGAAAAAGTAACCCAGATAGTAATACGAATTGCGCGAGAAGTATATTGCCATCTACGACAGAACCAGGCTTCACCAAAGCCTTGACATGGTCATCTCCTTCTACAGGCTGGAATCGCTGGATCGATGAAGGTACTGAGTCTAGTAGGTCAGGACCATTAGGGTGGGACTGTTGATCAGAGACTGATTCATTGTTGGGCTTCCTTTTCTTGGCTTGAGAAATTTTCGCTGTGCTTTGGTTTTGAATCACTGCTGGATGGGTGTCGTCATCTTGATCTGATTCATCATGAGTTCTCTTTTTCTTCTTTCGTGTCTCAGTTATGCGAACAGGGGTCTTCGCTCCCTTGTTGGGCTCTTTGTTGGTGGTGCTGTTGGGGTTGGTGTCGTGATTCCTCGTTTTTTCTGAAGTCTTCTTTTGTGTTTTGGTGGTGTTGCAAGTATTACCTGTGACTTTGTTAGTGACTTTGTCCGTCTCCTCATCCTCCTCATCTGTCTCATTGTCCCCATCCTTGTCTGTGTAGTCATCTGAGTCCTTTGTGTTGCCGTCTGTGTCATCTGTGTCATCATCCGAGTCCTCTGTCTCATTGTTGTCATTGTTGTCCTCTGTCTCGTTGTCATCCTCTGTCTCATTGTCTGAGTCCACATTGGTCATCTCATCATCTGAGGCAGCCTCTTCATCGGCCACGTCACCCTTCACTTGCTTTCATTTCATGCTGGTGTTTCTTTTCTTCTGTGTCTTTGGTTGCGCAGCACTGCTAACCTGATAGTATGATCCTGTTAGTGTAATTTCATAACATAAGGGAACTGTTACCTTCTTGCTTGTTTTTTTTGTTTTCTTCTGTACCTTTGACTTTTTAGAGCTGCCAACACCCTAGTATAATCCAATCACCTTAATTCCAAGATGTTACAAGAGAAATAATGAATAATACCTTGATTTCTTTGCTCAATTTCCACTCTCTGGCAGATTGATTCCATAGGTATTGTGCCATTATGGCACGGGTTGCCCAGCCGCCTTTGAATCTCATCATGAAAGATGCTTCTGTCTGTGCCTGCAGCAAAAATAAGTGATTACTAGCGCATATATGCTTGAATTTGTGAGATGAACCTTTACGATAAGCTTTTCCACTAATAACTTGTCCTTTTGCTGGCTCAACAGACGACTGGTATCAAGATGCCATACAACCAGTTTACAAATGAGCTCCTTGATGGTCAACTAAGTTAGCCTTTGACCACATAAACCATTCAGAAGTATTGAAGTTACACAAAAGGTGTTGTATTGGTTGCCCTGATGTGCAAGTCCCATGGAATCTTTGATTGAGTAGCCATTCCTGTGTCCAGGACACCCCCTTGGCTTGGGAATCATTACCATTTTATGGGCTTTATGGTGATCCCTTTTTTTTTTCAATGCTTCTTTGCACGCTCTTTCCCTGGTTCACATATGCAGTAGCGCTTGAGTTGTTAACAGAACATTACTTATAATTAATAGACTCAACATCTTTATGGATTCCAGTTAGATCTTGACCGATCTTGTCGAGCCTAGACAATTTTTTGGTCTTCAATTTTGCCATACTGGAGAGTAAAGGTCAAGGGAATGAAGGCTGGTCTCATTGCACAATGCGTCATGCCAGTCGTGTACTACACGTGACTCTGATCATGTGATCATGCTGGCATCCATTGATGACCATTGATCAACAGAGTTCATGCCTCCAAAGCAAGAACCTAGGAAACGCTGTTGGTGTAGACAAACATGCAGCAAAGTTCTCTGCCGTACTACACAACGTGAGCACTATAGATTGGCAGTCAATGCTGGTGAAGCGGATGGGATTCAACCATCTGAAGATGAAAATGTCATGGATACTACCAGTAAATCAGACGACAACATCAAAGGATCTGACAGCTCTCCATCAAGGAAAAATATTAATGCTATTTCTCATGGGACTTAATATCAGGAATTCTACTAGTTCATGTCATCCGTCTTATAACATATGTATAGATCTTGATGTGACTATGGACAACATCAATCACTCAGCTTCGGAAACCAATCCCAGACTGGGATCTATTTCCGAGTCCAGTTCTGAATCACACAGCAAATCTAGTGACTCAGACTGCCAGTGGGAGTGGAGAGAGATGGATGAAGCATCCCAATCAGATGACGACCTTATGGAGGATGAAGACTTACTTGAAGAACTGGAAGAGAGTATAGTGAGCCGTACACAGGAGCTGTTCTCAATGCGTAAGTCATGAGATCCAAGTGTCCATTCTAGTACAAATACTGAAAAATTGAAATTGCTATGCAGGTACTATGCTTTCAGAAGAAGACCGTGATAACATTCGTGCCTTTAACTTACTTGTCTCAAGTAAGATGCCACGACAATCATTCAAAGACATGTGCCACACTTTCTGGCATAAAATTACAATAGATTCTCAATATAGTATCTTTCGTCGGATGGGAATTCTCTCGGGCGTGAAGCCTATCATCTTTGACTGCTGTCCAAACTCCTGCATCACCTACACTAAAAATTTTATCTACCATCAGTCATGTCCATTCTGCAATGAACCACATTTCAAACACGGAAAGCCTCATCACAGCTTCACCTACTTTCCCATGATTCCCCGCCTCCAAGGTTATTTTCAGAGCGCAATTATGATTGAAAAAATGTCCTATCAATCAAACCATCAGCAGCGTCATGGAGAGATATCAGATGTATTCAATGGCGAACACTACCAACAACTACTGCAAAATTGGGTAGTCATTGACAGGGTCAAGCTTAACTACAACTACTTTTCAGATCCTCACAATATTGCACTTTTGCTATGCACAGATAGCTATTTACTGTTCAAGCGACGCCGAAAGGGACCATCAGCAACCCCAGTCTTACTTCAGAACTACAATCTCCCTCCACAGCTCCGCACACACCTCCGAAATCTCATCTGTGTCGGAATCATACCTGGACCTAGACAACCCAAGGATCTCAAGTCCTTTTTATTGCCACTTGATGATGAAACCACGGAGCTTGCATATGGGGTCAAAACTTTTGATGCCATAGAGCAATCAACATTTAATCTACATGCATACATTCTCTTTAAACTAGGTGACATCATAGTGATTGAGAAATTTCTTCAGATCAAAGGGCATAATGCAATCTATCCCTGTTACAACCCAACCAATTCTCCTTAACGTGTACAATCCTATGTTCCTGACCATCTCACCCCTTAGCCTCCTTCCTTTACCTCTCTCCCATTCCCCTTCTCCTGTTTCACCTTGATACGTTACTCTCGTTACATGTACCATACTACCGGTTCCCTTCGTCCGACTCTCACAGAACCGTACTGCCTTTCCTCAATCTACCCCCACATTTCACTATACATTTCACTATATGTTTCATTGCACTTACCAGTTTCCTGTAACATCCCCTTTGGAATGTACAGGCCTCGTAGTACGCCTTACTTAGTCTATCACTGCACACAGCTCGGTCTGTGTGCAGTCCTGTAAACTACTTAAACCTCTTCATGGTAGTACTAGCTCCCCAGCTAGTTCTACACAATTTACAGCGTATCTTCTGGCATATAAGAATCCCTCACTAAGTCTTCTGGCTACTTAAGAGTGCCAGCTACTAGTCCTTTGTACACTTCACCTATGGCCCAGAACCTATGGTGCTGTAGCGTCGTAACAATCCCTGTTGCTCATGCAAGATTCGAGCAGTACGTGGTACCTATAAAACGTACTATGTCCCTCTCCAACCCTCAAAGAACATGGACTCAGACTCAGATGATGGACAAGGTGAAGAGGGAGAGTGGAACCCAGAGGCTCTTCCACTTCGGCAACACCTGGATTTTAGCGAGACTACAACTTGGATACGTGCTGCTACAACAAAAGCTGAAAAGGCATGAATTGCAAAGGAAACTGGAATCAAGGGTATTCCTGCTATGTCTTGGGTTGGATCACTGGACTACGCTTGGTCATTACCCTCGGAATGATTTCATCTTCTCCTTGAAAACATTATTCCAAATCTCATTGACTTCTGGACTGGCCAGTTCAAAGGATTGGGTGAAGGAGCAGAGGAATTTGAGATTGTGCTATACATTTGAGAAGAAGTCAGGCAAGAGACAGCTGCAGCAGTTCAACACATACCTGTCACCTTCGTTCATGTCCTTGGAAACATCGCAAATGATTGTTCACTTTTCACTGCAGAATCCTGGTCATTTTGGTTCATCTATCTTGCCCTGAAACTCCTGGAGAAGCGTTTTCACAAGTAAAAATACTACGTCCATATGTGTGAGCTCGTGGAGCTCATGAAGCTCATGTTGCAGTTTCGGATCACTCTGAAGCAAGTTGATGAGATTGAGCAGCACCTCATCCACTGGGTTAAAAAATACAAGCAGTATGTATTCACAATTGACACAAATTGGATTTGGCTCACTAACAAAACTTGTCTGTGGATTGTCAGCTACTACTACCAATATTGTGTGGAGCGTCTCCCAGCTTGCACTTTGACCATCCATGGTTTACTCCATCTCGCAGAGGGAATCCGGCAGTGTGGGCCAGTTTGGACAACATGGACATTCTACATGGAAAGATTTTGCAGCATGCTTCAATGCAACCTTCAGTCTCACGTACATCTTTGTAACTTGAACAAGTCACTCCTTCATGTGGTCTATCTAGAACAACTTGGGGTCCATTACAACCTCCAAGATGAACTTTGACACATAGGTGACCAGACCAATGATGGTCCAATTGGTTACAAACATGTTCTCGAGGGCTGTAAGTGGTTGTCTCTTTGTTGTGGGTTGAGGCTCAGTTATCACAGATGATGATTACATCCTTCGTCCACCATACAAGAGTATCAACTACCTCAAACCTGAGCTACACATGAAGATCACAAATTATCTTGGACAAGTCCTCAGAAAGTGTAGTTCCGAGGTTAAGCACCATTTATCCAAGCATATTCTGCTGGGAAGCTCAGGATTCAGAATGGTGAGGACAACTTTCAGACTAAACTTGTTTCCTGCCAGTTGGGAAGATTAGAGCGAAGGAACTGTTATGTTCAGGTATGAACACTCGTCAATAGGTGGATGATAAGCTCTAACAAGGACTTTACTACAGTACGAGATTGCTTTCCAGGACCACACTAGGGTGGTGAAACACTTGGGTTATGGTGACCTCGAGAGGACATTGATTGTAACCCTACCAGCTGATCCATTCTTCAACGATCTCAGTGGGAGAACAGTTGCCCTCGTGCTCATCACACTGTGGGATACTGATGGTAAAGATGCATCAAAGGAGAACGTGTATATGACATCTCGACAAGCGGCCTTCATAATGGAGATCCAAAATCTACAAGCAGTTATTGGCCTTGTTGAAACACGCAAGAAATGGGGTATAATAGATAGGGCTGGGGAAAGTGTCATGGCAAATGCTGAGGACGAGATGGCTAAGAGTGACGATGGGATATGATAGATTTGAATGCAATCATGATGTTTACTCACATTACAGTACACAAGTGATACCGCCGAGCGCTGAAGCCAAGAATCAGAATGATCACTGGCCCAGTATCGTTCTTGATGCTGTCCGATGTCGCAAAAAGCCATCCTTGCCAAATCTGTCATACTTTCAAACTGATTGTCATGTCCTAAATTCGTGACAAACAGTGACTTCGCCATGACCCTAAATACTGTTTCCTGCAACCATGTCCCAAACTGCACCGCCGCATGAGATGTGGGTGTCCCACCGAGTTTGATACCGTTCAGTGGAAGGCAGGTATTAGGACCCAGCCCGGTATTGCACTTCAAGCCATAAGTGAGGGCATAGTATCCTGTAAATATCCATAGAATCCCCTCTTCATTTGCTACGAGCACGCGCCAGGCATCTTCTTATATCAGGAGCAGGTGATGTGCCCTCCACCAGAAAAATGACTTACCAAGTCTTCTGGCCTCAGGATCCAAGTGGCAAGCATTGATGAATGTTGCTCAGGCACGATAGACCTGGACCATTAGACGGAGACACTGGAAATCAGTGTCGAGGGATGGCACTAGAAATCAATGTCGAGGGATGGCACTGGAAATCAATGTCGAGGGATGGGTGGACAATAGATATCAATGACATAGCTTAGCGTCAATGAAAACCAATGATGACACCATGTCATTGAAAAGATGCGACCACGTGATCAGTGGCGATGTCACTGCTCTTTGGGAGAACAGTGTCACAGTCACTTATTATGTGTGACTTTACTTCCGTCAGTGGCATTCCACTGTCGCCCACTGCCAGGGGTATATAAGACCCTCTGCGCCCGGCCAACTTGAACATCCCCAAGTTACGACGTATCGGACACGATGAGTGAGCACTCTCTTCGAGTTTCTGTCCAACGATCTCATTTTACGACTTTGCAGGTGGAGTTCAATTCTGGATCCTTCTCGGCACCACCCCAGTGTTTGTTTCATCTCACCGTGACGACACCCTCGTCAAGCTCTTCAAAGGTCCCGACGTAGCTCCATACATTCCCCCCAAGGTTTTACACGACGACTGCACATTCTACTGCCTGAACAATCCGGTGTCAGTCGTCACTGATGCTGAACACAGTAGCAACCGCCGCGGCGTTCCAGATGAGGTTATCCAGGCGTGCCTGGAGGACACCAATAGGATGTACGTCAACCCCGTGGGGACAAGGGTTCGCCGATTAGCACAGGACTTTTTCGACGACAAGATCCATCTAGTCATTGATTTGCCTGACCGTATGTATCACCAACTTCTAGCTTCCGGGTGATTTATATTGCTAACTGCGGTGCTCCTCAGCATTGGGGGAGTCGAACGCCGCGATTGGGAACTTGAGGCAGGATCACGCCATATTGTTCAGCTGTCTACAAGTAACGGTCGACACCCTGGGCAGCTGGCATCCAGAGGACGTACAGAGGAAT
>JBBPNY010000401.1:0-19900 GCA_038091165.1 Rubroboletus pulcherrimus
ATCCGCGTCACGACCCCCTCCGGCACCACGACCCAGTCCACCAACGCCCCACCCTCCAAAACCTCCTCCACCGCACCCCTCCCCTATCTCCCCGCTCGCGCCATCACTCCGTACCAGTCCTTGGACCTCTTCTCCCAAGCTCCCTCCACCACCACCGCTGCTGCCACCTTCCTCGGCGGCCTCGGCGCCAGGAATCCTGCCGGCGAGTTCAACCACGCGATCCAATACCTCAACAAGATAAAGGCACGCTACGCCGATGACCCAGATACCTACAAGCAGTTCCTCGAGATACTCCAGACATACCAAAAAGAACAACGTCACATACAGGACGTAAGCCTCTCCCCTCAATTCACCACTATCTCTTCACTCCCCATACAGTCCCAGGTATATGCCCAGGTTCAACTCCTCTTCAAGGACGCACCAGACCTCTTGGCCGAATTCAAGGACTTCTTGCCCGAAGTTTCCATCGCCTTTGCTGGTCCCGGCGGTGTCGCCAGCATCCTCCCCCAGCCAACCGTCGGTCCTGGAGTCCCAGTACCGTGGTCCGATATGGACAAGGACAAGATCACAAAGAAACCCCTCGTTTCAGCACCAAAGAAGCGGCGCAAGGGTCCCGAGAAAGATACCACACCAGTCCCTTCCTCTCGCTCAATAGTCAGTCGAGTTCGTGTCGTCGTCGTCCTCCTTCGCTCCGTAGCTGACGCATGCCTCAGGCAAAGAAGCCAAAGCATACACACAAACCCGGAGAGCCAGATTCGCCTCATTACACCTATGCGCTGCCTCCCCCCTCGCCACCCCACCCCACCTCTCTCCCTCAAACCCATGTCATGCCACCACCACCACTTCCCCACATAGGCATGTTGCCTCCCGTCATGAACGTACCTCACTCCGCCATCCAGACACCCCCCGATGAACTCTTATTCTTTGAGCGCGCAAAGCGAACGTTGGAGAGCAGGGATACTTACGATGAGTTCCTCAAACTGCTCACCCTCTACTCAAAGGACATCATCGATGCCAAAACCCTCGTGGACTTGTCCCAGGTCTTTTTAGGCGACGGTGACCTGCTCGCACAGTTCAAGGATGTACTCCGTATCGACGAGTTTCAGTCCAGCGTCGAAAACGGCCCTCCTGGCAGCATTCGCACGGGTCCACCAGAACCATTACCCGCCCTCCCAGCAGACGAAGGTGAGGGCCCGAGTTATCGCAAATTACCAGAAAGCGTAAGTCATCCTTGCACATGCTTGTGAACCAGTCCCTCATCCCGCACGTAGGAGGTCAATCTAGCCTGTTCCAGTCGCGACGAGCTGTGTCGTTCTATCTTGAATGATATGTGGGTTTCCCATCCGACGTGGGCATCAGAAGAGGCCGGTTTCATCTCCCATAAGAAGAACTCGTTTGAAGAAGCGCTTCACAAGAGCGAAGAAGAACGACACGAGTATCACGTCCAACTCGAGGCCCTTGCCCGCACCATCGCGCTCTTTGAGCCCCTCAGTACGCGCATCGAAGAGATGACCAACGAGGAGCGTGCCACGTTCCGGCTCAAGCCCGACTTTGGCGGGTCTAGCAGGAGCATCTATCACCGCACCTTGAAGAAGGTCTATGGACGTGATGCCAGTGCAGAAGTCATTCAGGCCCTGCAGGATTGCCCCAGCGTCGCAGTCCCTGTCGTGCTCGCGCGCTTGAAGGCCAAGGGTGAAGAGTGGCGTCGCATACAACGAGAGTGGAACAAGACCTGGCGTGAGGTCGACGCCAAAAATTTTTACAAATCTCTTGATCATCAAGGGAACCAATTCAAGCAGAACGACAAGAAACAGATCACAGCCAAGCACTTTGTGCAACATATCGAGGGCATCAAGGAAGCTCAAGAACAGAAGTTTGCGCAACGAGGTCGACCATCTTTCGCGGCAGGCTCAGTGGGGCACCAGTTGGAGTTCGAGTTTCCACAGACGTCCGTATTGCACGATTCGCTCCGTCTGGTCTACTGCTTTTTAGATCATTCTCAGGCACAATACAGTCCACCGGAGCGGCGTGCTATCGAGGGTTTTCTCCGCCAATTTATGCCTTTGCTTTACATGTTTCCGGCACATGAATTCGAAGTTGGGTGCGGTCCTTCTGGCGGTTTGCAGGACGATGATTTGGAGCACGAAGCTTTGAGTAACTCACGCAGCGGGGGTAGATCGGCAACTGGCCCATCGACCATAACGGGGGATTTTCGAAGATCATTATTCAAATCATCTCGAGAAATGTCTCCCGGCCAAGACACAAGGGAGGCTTCCCTGACCCCAACTTCGCCCCACTCTCATGGCGATGGCAACCCTAGATGCACGGAAGTGCCCCACGAAAATAATTCTAGCGACGTTTGGATTCGCACTACCCAGACCTGTACTAATTTTGGTGATACCCCGAAGCGCAAACCCTTTTTTGCCAACACAACCATCTATACACTGTTGTGTTTACTGCAGGTAGCTGATTGGCTTCTCAGATTGTCTTGGTAATCTAACTTATTATGCTGCAGTCGATCTATTCCCGGTTGGTCACATGCAAACACGATGGTGCAAAACAAGTGATCGAGAACCTGAGTCCCATGGATAGCAATCCAATTGCCGTCGAGCTGGGATTAGATGATCCGAATGGCCCCGGTGCTGTCCTAAGACAGGCCATGGAAGCATTGGGAGAGCAGCGACCAGACAGCACACAGGACCTGGTTTACATGTACTTTATTGACGCCTGTGAAAAGTTCTTTGACGGCGAGCTCGAGGTTGGTCTGTTTGAGGAGCACATGCGATGGTTCTTTGGCAACCAGGTAGGTGGCCTCAGGCGGAGCATCTACACTTGTGCTGAAGCAGATACACAGGCCTACCTCTTCTTCACGTTGGACAAGCTGATTACCGCATTTATTAAGCAGGTCAGGGGTGCTTGACACATGCTCCGGAAGGGATGCTAAGGCAGATTCTAATGGACTAGGTGCAAAGCGTGCTATCAGATAACAAGTCACAGGAGCTATGGATGATACTCCAAGATGCGCGCAAGATCGAAAGATTAACCAACCAGGACATAATCCGGTATCGCCGGGAGGCTGAACGACACGTGGGATCGGATGAGCACTTGTACCGCGTTGAATGGGTAGCTGCACGTTTGCCAACTCTAGATGATACACGTTCCTCACTGGAAATGGCACAGGACCCGGAATTGAAGAAAATGTTCATCCAGCTTCTCGAGAGCCACGACCCCAGCGGTGAGGTGGATCGGTCTGCGGCCGGGCGATGGCGTGAATATTTGGACTCGTATGTGCTGCGGCAGCCTACCGAATGGATACTGGAGCACAAGGAAGAAGGGCGGAGTCCACTGTTTTTACGAAAGTGGGTGTGTTTGTCGGGGGATGAGCTCATTCGCTAATCTGATGGACTAAAATAGATGGATATCGCCGGACGAATCGATGGCTGCATGCAGCGAAATGAGGATCCGGATCAGTCTGCGCACATACAAGCTATTATACGAAGCAGGGTCGGAGGATGCGTTCATGCAGAGACGGAGCAGAGAGGAAGAGAAGGAATTGGAGGAGAGGGTGCGGAGACGGAACGAGGAACGAGGACGGTGTCGGCTATTGCTGGACTATTAGTCACTCGCCGATTTTAGATTCGAATAATATTATTTTTGGGGTGCCGAATAATATTACTTAAGCTGCAGGCATTCCCGCCCACCCTTGCCTTCTCTTCAGCTTTTTGCTCGACGACGGGCAGGTCGTTGTGCACGACGCCAGGGTACATTCACCGACAGGGGCAACCGTTCTCCCCGCCACCCTGCCATTTCCTTCGTCTCGTTTGGCCTCGGCTCGGCCTCCGCATTAAGCCACGCCGTGTCCTCAAGACTCTCTTGGCACGTCTTCTGTGTGCTTTCCCGTATCATGGCCAAGCCAAAACATGGCCGATGGAGCAACCACGCTGGACTAATCTCTCCCTCCTCCTCTCCAGACCCCAGCCCTGATCCCCACCAGCACGAGCACCCCCGCGGGCTCTCCCATCCTGTTTCACGTTCCTCGCCGCGCTTCCCGTCCTCAGCCGTCCTCTCAGCCCTTGCGGTTATCGCGACTACCCCGTCCGCAGTCGCAGGTGGCCCCCTCCCGACCCCCCTCCCGACCCCACCTCCCACCTTCCTTTGCCCATTTATCGAACGCGATAACATCAACCCCTCCCCGCACACCCTCGTCACACTTCCCCGGCGTGCGGGCATCTCAGTAGCGCCTCCACCCACCACACCGACGTCTCACTACGCTACACTTCAACCGATTGCAGACAAATATGTCCAAGGATCCGACAGCCTCTGGCGGAAAACTAGCGCGTGGACATTGTACGGCCGAACAGTGGGTGTGATCTCAGCATCTCAACCATTTTTTGCGGTCTCACCATGTCTTTCCAGTGTTGCTCGAGTTCGACTGCAAGCACTTCTGGCATATCTTCACAACCAAGTTCTTCTAACACGGCCATATCCACTCCCACTCCCACTCCCACTCCCACTCCCTCCCCAGAGCAGTTCGACACATCGGTGCTGCCCGCGGGCTGGGATAACACGACCAACGGCAGCTCCACCACTGAACCAACCATCATTCTTGCTCTCGCCATCATCTTGGCCGGCTCTATATGTCTTTTCATGATTTTCTGTGTTATTTGGAGAAGGCGGAAGAAAAAGCCAAGGGATATAGAGCGCAAACTTGCGCACAAGCTCGGCCCTGATGATAATTCTCAAGACAATGTGCGGGAAAACGATGTTCGGGGGAAGATGCGAATATGGGCAAGAGCGAGTGCTCGATGGAAGTCCAATATCCGCCAATCTGCGCGCCGGCGGAGAAAAAGACCCATGATCTCTTCCACAGTCAATCGACCGCTATCTCCGACCTTTGCCGACTCACCACAAATTTCTGTCGTTGCTCCGTCAGCTCCGTCTCGTCGGGGTTCGTTTGTGTCGCAGGAGTCAGATCCTTCTAGAACAGAAGCCGTCTTGTGTCTCAACGGTAATGCGACCGAACCGCCCGCTCTCTCACACGATCGCCCTCGTTCTGCATCGCCGCCCACCTACGGAGCGTCATTCGTTCCTCGATTTTCCCCTTTACCCCCTGGCTCCGCCGTATCCAATTCAACTTCGACTCCTTCACCTGACAGTCCACTTGCATTCCGACGCAGCGACCTGCCTTCCTTTATAGAAGACGAACTGCTCCCCTACACTCCTCCAAGCGACGGGCACATTGCCACCGATGACAAGGCCCAGCTTGCGCACATCCGCGAGTTCGCAAGTTCTCCTCCGACCATGGTCGATGCGGCAGGTGCAAGTACAATGCAATCAGTTTCTGCACCAGAATGGCACGAGGTAGAAGACGACTTGGAGGACTTGGGAATTGACTTGAGTGAAGTACCCATGTCTTTCCACAAATTTGGTTTGCCCCCCTCCTTTCCCCCGCCTCCTTCCAAGGCCGACGTACCTTTTGGCTACCTGGATGATCATCCTCTCCATTACGGAGAGGGAGATGACGTTTCAGGTTCTCTTCCCGTTCCTGGGCCGTCAGGACTTTCACTCGGAGCTTCCCCGAGTGCACCTCCCGTCGATGACCCTTGTTTAGAGCCCTCAGCGCCTTCCTTGGAAGGTGAAGATGATTTATTCCAAGATTGGGACGGGGCTTCGTCTTACGTCCCTGAAGCTCCTACCGCGGCGGATCTGGACTCTACTCCCACCTGCGCGATAGAATCATTTGTATCCGAAACTGTGTCCTCCGTATCGCGCACTTCCTTTCCTTCTATACGGGAGTCTGCCGCCGGGGATGGCATACTCCCTCGATATCATCCCTGAGGTTCTTGTAGGCTGAGGGACATGTTAACGGACTTGCGCACTCGTGTACAAGTAACGTATGATAAGCATATCAGTAATTTTTTGCTTGCCTACTTTCAATCGTTTGGAGGCACTGTTCCGAGTCACGTGAGAGTCTCGGTGTGAGCAGGCCTTCAAGTCGAGTCCCTATCTTTATGGTCCAAGCTTCGCGATCACCACTACGGTCATGGGCAAGTCTCAGAAGAAACGGATGATGCGCAGGCACAACCCGATGAGGGTCCCAGACTCACATTTACCCAAAGGCCTTGGATCTGCCGAGTCTGCCTCCACAAAAAAAGAGGCTATTCTGCCGATCATTCAAAAGGTATGTCTCTCGTATTCAAGAGATTCTTCACCTGGTTCAGTAACGCGTCCCAGATGGAGAGCCCTGACGGATCTGAACGCAAATGGGCTTGTGTCGCGGTGTCTAACCTCATACAAAATGATCCATCCACCCGGAGGTTGCTGCAAGGCAAAAATGTCGTGGGAGCCTTGATTACCCGGCTGTCGGATAGTGAAGAGGAAGTGTGGATTGAGGCTGCTGGCGCTTTACGGTCTGTCAGATTGGGTCTCTTCGGGCGATCCTTGACCCTCCATACTCTAGAAATCTTTGCGTCGATGGAGGATATGACATATGCGCGGAGATGTACAATAAAAACATCCTTGCCCCACTAAGGACATTTGTGCCCAAGGTGTGTGCGTGTCAGCGCTCAAGATATCCACCTCATCGGGCTTTATGGCTCCTCGCACAAGATATCCACAATGCTTGCTCAATTTCTTGAATCTCCAAGAAATGCCCCGGAAAATGCGAAAAAGGTGGTGTACGAGTTTGCTGACAACGTGATCACTATTTTGTGGTGCTTGTCGTGAGTACTTTTGCCCCTCCTGACGTATTATCCTTGTCTCAGGATGATCAGGGAGACTTCGAACAAGGCTCTCAATGCCATCAACCAGATTAATCTTATTCCGTTCCTAATGTTCTTCTTGTCCTCCCGCGACAAGTTGCCTATATCCACTGTGGTCGCAGCAGGTAGTTCTTTCACTGCCTCTTCACTTTGCACTTGACCGACTGGTCTCATGCAGCCCAAAGTCTGTATGTTCTCACAGACGACAATCAGACAGCAATAGATGGAGTTCGTTCTGATGCTGCCTATAGTTCATGTCTGTTGGACATCGTGCGATGCAACGAACATGATCCCAAGGGAAAAACAAAAGATCTCTCCAGAGATCGTTTCGAGACTCTCAAAGTCCTGTGTTGCGGTGAGATCTTTTGTGTTCAGATGTAGGGCATCATAGCTCAACCTGGGACCCCAGGCATCCTGAGTAATGTGTTACCACTGTCGCCACCTAGTGCTGCCTCCACCCTCAACGTTAATGACGATCTTCTGCTTCCTGTTCTGCGACCTGTCATTTCTTCAGTGTCCTTGGATGAAGTGGCCCGACAGGTTCAAGAGCTTGTAAACCGACAGGTTAGTTGTGTTGTGAACCACCGAACCATCGTTGAATGTTTGCCCAAGGCAAACGAACCACCACCCATCGAAAAGTTATCCTTAAAAAATACACCAAAGTCGGATCACAAGTCACAGACTGAGCTAGATCTCGAGCGGTTAGAAAACAGACTCAGGACAGTCCAGCTCGCTCTTGAGATCTTGACAGAAGCGTGTGCAACTCTGCCAGATCCAGTCTCGAGCATTTCGACGGATGAAAACGACGACGAAGGCCTGGAAGGTATGAATATTTTGACTCCCATTCGACGATTGGATAACCCTTTCAGACGAGGACGTGGAGATGAGCGATGACATGACAGAGGGCATGCCGCTACACGAAAACATGCATTCACGTGGGGATACGAAACGATCCTCTACGGCTCTCCTTCCTGAGCTAGTACGACCTCTTTTAGCTTTGGTCCAGCCAGCATTTCTCTCTTTCTCGCCCCCATCCAGCCCATCAATTCATCCTCCGACAACCTCTGCACTCAGTGCCATTCATGTGAGCGCTTTCGAGTGTCTCAATAATATATTCCTCTCGCTCTCTGCCTCCCCGAATGCGGCGCTCGCTGCGGACGAAGATGCTGGACGCGGCGTTTGGTCGGAGATATGGGCAGCACTATCCAAAGTTGGACTTGACATCGCTCCAGGGCAGGAACGCAAGCGGGAAATCTGGGAAACTGTCGTTGGGGTCCTCTGGGGCGTCGGGAATATCTGGAGAGGCAAGATAGTGAGAGATCCAGTTCAACGTATTTCGCTATTCTCAACCACCACACAGGTGCCCATTGATCAGCAAGTCCAGATCTTGGTGAATGTCTGTGACTCGAGTACGGAAGCCAGGGTGCAGGTGAAATGTGTTGGTACGCTGGAATGCCTGGCGCAATACCCCGACTCCATAGAGGAAAATCAAGTACGTTGCGTGGTTCATGTACGCCGAAATGTCCAATTCACGTTGTCCATAGGTGATATCGAGCTATCTACTATCCATCCTACCGACTGCTACCACGCCATCGACTAAAGGCACTGAACTGGTCATCCAGGCAGTCTCCGCTCTGATCGATATCTATTCGGACGAGAGACTCTCGTACGACATCAACTTTAGGAACGGTATGTTTCTCGACCGCCTCGTGGAGAGTGTCGATGGGTTGAGGAAGGTGGTGAGAGCGATTGATCGTCGAAAGGAACGAGATTTGAAACTGAGAGGAGAAGACGTGCGAGATAACCTAGTAGCATTCATACGGTACAGGAGGGCACTTTGATCCGATCATCGCGACGAGGAGCACCAAATGCAGCGAGTATTCCAAATTTGGATGCGAGGTAGATGGTCCGTGCGCGATAAAGTAGTGTATATAAGCGGGGGGTGGGCATGTTGGAAGCTCATACTTACCTTGATGGCGCATGCTCCCTCATGTGCCTGGGTGTGCGGGCGGCTGGGACCTTCCATAGCACGGCGACCCTGTCCATACAGAGGGTAACTGTGGCTTGTATGAGCTTCGGCTCATGCACTGTCTCAATATTTTCCTGTCCTGCCACGGCCACTCTGGCTGGGCAGGCCGTTCTTTTTTGCGCCTGTTTGGTCCTAACCCTAACCCTAGTGCATGTAGTCACTACATTCGCTCGACATTTTGTAATCCATCGTGTTACACAGCAGAGCCTTCTATGATTACCTAATTGTTGAACATGGAATAACTTTTAAGGATCAGTCATCCGGGATGACATGGGTACTCTAATCAAAACACGACATAGTCAACTCCCATGAATAAAAGACTCGGTGTATTTTGAAGACACACCTTGTTGCAGTCAAATGGATTCATACCTGCAGCTACTCGGCTGCCAGCAATCAAAGCACTCCAGTCGATAATGTCCCATTTGTGGGTGCCCGCTAGCTTCTGCTCTTGGTGAATGGACCTCGCCGTGATCATGCGTTGGTGAGCTATATCCACCGCTGGCATCGGGCAGTTGAGTTCAGCAGTGAGGCGACGAATGTGCCTGATCAAGATCAACGGCATCAACATCGGGCAATACAGTGAGGACCACCACCACTAACATTGAATCTTTGATCCCCCCGTCAATAGCAAAACCGTTGGAACCGTCGAAGCGATCGTTCACCATGCGTTCACCGTATGCGATCAAGCTAATGTCTTCCCTAAATCAAGGCGATCAAGTTTCAGAGGAATTCGACGCCTACGCAGGAGCAGGCATTATATCTAGTACATCGCTTAGTCAGGTATCGTAGTAACCAAACCCTCGACGGACATACCTTTGACAAGGTCATACACGGTGTGGGCACCGATTCCCGACTTTTCGCCGAGAGTGAGTGTCTCAGCGAGCAACTCGTTGGCACCCATGATCATGCCGTTTCCGATTAGTTTGAGAGTAGGGGCTGAAGGACGAATGGATGAGAAAGTGACAGCGACTCGGAGATACTGCGGTGACCCACCTTTCTCGATATTTCCACCAAGGTCCATGACCTTCCTGCCCACGCTAGGGACCGTGAGATATGCTACCTCTTTCTTGGATCGGTAGTCACCGCTCATTGCGATCACGAGTTTCCCAGCATCCGCTGCCATGGGAGGTCCAAAGACTGGAGCTGCCACAAATCTGCAGTGCGCAAAGCTGGAGATAAGTCTGTCGATATCCCCTGAAATTTTATCATCAGTGTACATGTATCCGTATTGTAGGAGAATACTTGCCAGCGAGTGCAGGGTAGATCTTTCACGACTCAGATGGCTGAAAATGGAGAGATCGATCTGGGATAGACTCACCGTACTGGTATCGACGAAAATCTTTGCTTTGGTGGGTGGTGCTTCCTGCAAGTGGGGAATGATTAATGAGATACTGCCTGCCTATCTGTGAAGCAAAGAAACGAGACATACCGAAAGGACCTGTGCGAACGCGTTGTATACGCTCTGCACAGCAGCATCGTTGGCAAGATTGGTAAAGATAACATCACACTCGGTAGCCAATTGAGCTGGGCTTGAAGCGACTTTGGCAACTGATGAGCCGACCTGGTCAACAAGTTTCTGTGCCTTGGACAAGGTGCGGTTATACAGCAGGACGGGGGTCGATTTCGATTGCGATTGGCGGGATGTGGCGATGTTACGAGCCATAAAGTAGCCCATGGCACCAAGGCCATACCATCCGATCTTGAGGGGATGAGGCCCTGGGGTGGTAGGACGGGAGAATGGGACTGCGTCAGACTGCATGGTAGGGGTATTCGAAATGCCTGAGTCGCGGCCGTCCAATATATGTGTGTATATATATATATACCGGTTGAGAGAGAGATAGTGGGCTAAATCTGATACGCGACGTGAGCAGCTTTGATTGTAAGAAAAGATAACCACTTAGAGAGTCACCAGAAGGTGTCAGTCGTCGTTCAAAGCCGCCGATAGTCGAAGGGCGCTGGACCCTGGTAGTACAGACCGTTATCTACTAACCGGTTGCACTTATAATCACGTGACTAGAGGGTACGACCCACGTGATCTATCCTCAATCGCAGCCTTCACCGTCTTATTACGGAGGCAATCAAAACCGTGTTGGCAGTGACAGCCAAGTCTGTCCCTGGGCTGTCGGTTGTTCCTGCCTGCACCCAACCAACACCATGCAGCAGGCCTACCCCATCGAGCACAAGGGCACTTTGCTTTCAGGCCAGACAATTTCTGTGAACAAGTACACTGTCCAGGTGGACAGGTATCTCAGCCAAGGTCCCCGCCAATCTCATCTTGCTGTCCCAGTGTCTGAACATCCATCTTCAGGTGGCTTCTCTTATGTCTATCTCGTGAGGACCGCGACACCCGTGTATAACACGACCCATCATGTCCTTAAGCGCATTGCCGTTCCGAACGAAGCGATGCTCACCGAGGTCAAGAAAGAAGTCGATATCATGGTGCGCAGTATGATTACTAACCGCACATTATCACTTTACACCATGATATCAGAGGATCCTGAAAGGGCATCCCAACATCGTTCACCTCATCGACGCCGCATGGCATAGGATGCCCAATGGCCAGTACGAAGTTTTTATTCTCATGGAATTTTGTCCAGGTACCTAGTGTCCTGTTTTGTCCCCAGGGGTCTCATTTCAACAAACTCTAGGCGGAGGTATCATCGACATGATGAACAGGCGTCTCAGGGAACGTCTCACAGAAGCAGAAATTCTGCAGATCTTTGTCGACGTCCTTGAAGGAGTCGCAGCCATGCACAACCTACGACCGGCTTTACTACACCGCGATCTCAAAGTCGAGAACATCCTCCAATCATCTAGTACATCCTTTAAATTGTGCGATTTCGGATCGGCGACGCCAGTTGCACCCCGGCCCCCATCCACCACACAAGAGATCAGGGCGCTTGAGGCTGATCTTAACCGCCACACAACTCTTCAGTATAGGCCCCCTGAGATGATCGATCCATATCTACGCCGTCCCATCGATGAAAAATCTGATGTTTGGGCTTTGGGAGTGTTGCTCTACAAGCTCTGCTACTATACAACTCCGTTCGAGGAGCATGGTCCTTTGGCCATCTTGAATGCACAGTACCGGATGCCGCCATATCCTGTGTACTCTCCGCAATTGAATGGCTTGATCGGTGTGTTGTCCCGTTTACGCGTCTTGCCTAGACTTATTTTTCCGTGTAATATAGTATCGATGCTCCGTGAGCATGGCACCCAACGCCCATCCGTTTTTGAGCTCCTTGCTCAAGTTCATCGCATGCGCGGTACCAAGTCACGCTTCACCTATCACATTGTACCGCAACAACCTCTCTCACCGCGAGCCCTCCAGTCCCAGTCTGCCCCCCCACTTGACAATTTGGTGTCCTATCGTCCACCGTCCTCGACCACCACGCAACGATCCTCACCAGCAAAAAACACCGGTATCCAAGCGAGAGACAAAGTGCTAGAAGCTATCGCCCCGATGCGACGCGGACGTCCGTCCTCTCAACAACAGGACCCTGTTGTGCCAGAAATATCGAAACCCCCCAGTCTGCCAAAGATATCGCTGGAAGCAACGAAGCCCCCGAAGGTCGATTTGCTTTACGACCACTTTGGTGCGGAGGAAGATAATGCGTGGAAAGTCATGAAGAGCAGTGCACGGAGTGATGAAGATCTTAAGGCCTCCAGTTCTAGTAGTGCCGCGGTGTCGGCGTGGAAGCCAAAGGGCAGCGCGCGGGGTGAGCTGGATGCCACCTGGAGTGTTGAATCGCGTGCCTCGACCGATAACGACGTGCGCTCGCGTAGCACCACCTTTGGAGACAACTTTGCGGAGAACCTATGGAGCGCATATGATAGTAACAGGGCAGGTTCCAGTACGACATCCTCTACCTCAGCCGAGAAGGCGACTCCGTCGAAGATCGCACCTCTTGAGGGGTCTCGAACCACGAAGCTTATCATTACCAAGGGAAAGGATGCCTTTGAAGGTTTGGGCCTGACATCTTCCACACAATCCCCTCCAACCCTGGGTGAAGCACGCAAGCTGAGGACTGGGCTGGCGGCGGTAAATGCCTACAGCCGTCCCACCGTCCCACATAGTCCCACGTCGACAGCAACAAAGCCAAAGCCTACCACCGCCAGTATGAAGCCAACGCCCTCGCCTCGTCCATCATTCTCGCACGCAAGCTCATCATGGAGGACTAGTCCTGCTGTTCAGACTATGTCAAGTTCAACCTCAACCACCCCAGCATTTCCTCAGATTGGTGATTTTTCTGCAGGGGTGCGGTTCCCGTCTCTAGAAGAGTTGGATGCAACCATGGCCTACTCACAGAAACCCACTCGCTATACCACACAGCCAGAACCGAACCTTATTGATCTATCGGTCCCCTCAACTTCTTCAATGCCCCTCCGCCCCCAACCTCAGCGTTCGGTTGCGAGTTCTACGAGGGTACGAAGTAGTTCTCGTTCCGAACAAGTCACAGGCACACCGGTTCGTGAGACAGAGGAAACGTCGAGGCTTCCAGCACGGTTGGAGACTGGCGAAGGCATCTCGCTAGCGAAGCGTCCCAGCGGTCGTCCACCATCACGGTCATCGTTATCGGCGAAGCATGCGGTCAATGCTTCCTCCAAACCTTCGGAGATCCAAGACTTGGTCAACTTGACAGGCAACTCGACCAGTGCTTTCTGGGCCCCACAGAAGACTCGCGAGTATAAAGACTGGCTGACAGGAGATAACGACACCTTGACATCGCCAGCGAAGGACCGTGGGGTCTCCGAAACGAATCTTCCAGAGACACCCGTACTACGCGAGTTTACGCATAAACGTGCTTCATTCGTCGAAGCGAATAATGTTCATATACAATCGCCACAAGAAGCTATCACCAACCAACAGTCGCCTGAGCACATCATTCAGACATCGACACCTACTTCCCCTACCAGGGGAAACTCACGGAGTTCACGGTCCAAGGAGCGCAAGCGAGGTGCGAGCCTGACTTCAAGCCACAAAAATCACATGCTCCCGGGTCGACCCCCGCCTGCCCCACCGACACGTTCCTTGAACATCAATCAGGACTTAACCACGGGGTCGGCTACTCGTTCTTCACGTGAACGATCTTCCTCTTCAGATGACTGGAAGACACAGCCAACGTTAGAGTCCCCGCGAGAGGGGAAAATGTCTTCGAGTGACGAGGAGACTCCCGAGGATGCTGTCGGGATTATGGCATCTAAGTCGGTCGAGAAGACATCAGGTCCAAAGCACAAAGGACGCCAGAGTTCTGTGCATGACTTGGTTGATCTATGGGGTGGTGGTGTTGTCCAGACTAGAGAGAGGCGGAAGGATGCAGTTCCGAATCCATCCACTGATCCCCCCAACAACCCTGTAACGAAGTCACACAGGAGTCGATCCATTGCTTTGCCTTCTGCCACGAAGTTCGACATAGCCTCGCCGAAACATCTACAAGCAGCGAATTCTGGAGCAATTGAGGTGCCACGATCACCTAGCAGGTCACCGAATCGACGTTCTCCAAACCCCCACATGAAACAGATGTCGGCTGTGAATTCAACTCCTGGCACGCCAACGGCTGCTTCTCGAGGTCGCCCACAATCCTTGCTTGTGTTCCCGATGTCGAAGTCTACCTCTGATGGGAAGTTGGATACACCTGTGACACCCTCGGGTCTGTCTGTTCCACAAGACGGTTTTCGTACGGGTGGTGCCCGTCGACCGTCGATCACGGATATGGTCCAGAGATATGAGGCTATTGGCAAAGTTGCATCCGCTGGTCCTCTTCCCCTCCCGAAATCAACCGTAGCGTCGGGAATAACGTCAACGATCACAGGACGCGCTTTGCAACAATCCCTGCATTCTCCAATGACCTCCAAATTCTCCCCTTCACGAGTTGCTCCTACATCCGATGACCTTTCTTCAGCTGTCGACCTCGATAAGCGCCAGTTACCGATCAACCCAAGGCCTAGCTACACTGGGCCAACGGACAGGTGGGCGGACGCATCCACAAGTCAGAGTTCAGTTTCCGGGTTGCCCTCAACTTCATCCAGCAAACTGTTGTCACTCGGTTCTTCCCAGGGAGGTATTGATGGCTTGCCTTCTGCCATGGCCGTTGCCGCAAAAGTTACCCCACCACCTGAGGAGGACTCGCGCCCTCCGTCTCCTGAAAAGCCCTATCAGGGTGTCGGCAAACTCATTGATCAGTGGCAAAGAAAGTCGGAAGAGGCTTCTCGCGGTCCAGCTCCGAGACGGGGGTTTACCACAAAGTAAGCTGGTCTCGTTGGTGGAAGCGCCGGTCGAGACGGTTGAGCATGTGAGACAGTGTATTTCCACATGGATTATCGTCTTTTTCTACTATTTATAAGTGAGATAGATCGAATGGACTTTGCAGGTGGTGAAGTCCCAGACGAAAAGTTTACTCAGAATCCAAGATCGATCTCAACCTGCAGGGGAAATGTTTAGCTTACCCCTCCGAGTCTAGGCATCGCACCTCCCCAACGCGACCCTCGACCTCTTCGGCAAAACTATCCAAAGACAGGAACGTCTCCTGGACTTTATGTGCTTTGCATCGGTTGCATTTTGAAGACGAAATTGCTGACAGGACATCCTTTATGAGTTCTTTGTCTTTGATTGCATCCCCGTGAGGTGATCCTTGCAGAGCATATCCCGACTTGCTCATACACTCGAGCCACTATATGTGCACCGATATGCCTTCACTCAACCACTTGGGTACTTGCGAGATGGCGTGAATCTGACTGAGGTTCATCCCGTCTCTTCATCATCACCTCCGTCGCACCCAAACAAGGGTGCTGATTCGTGCGGATACATTCCTCCCTATGCAATAGAACAACTTTCCAGCGTGGATCTCGTCTACTTCTGGCACGTACTCCCGCATCAATGTCGGTAGAGTCAAGGTGCCTCTGGCCGCGAACCACGCTGCCCCGCGACACCCGTGTTGGCAAGCGAGGGCATAGATCCTCACGGGATCGTTGCGGAGAAACGAGGAGCCCCTTGAGTATTTCGTCGTTGCCTCGAGGACAGCCCCAAGCTCGCGGATACTCTCTACCTTGAACTGTTTCCCAGTGCAACTGGCTGGGTAGCGCAGGGACAGGACGTGCCCGAGCGTGCAGCTGTCTTCCGCCAAATCAATGCCCTGACGTTCATCGTCGACATTGTTGGAGGAACGACGTTCCATCCGATGAGCGTAGGATGACATCGGCAGTGTCCTTTTGCATGATTAAGCGAGGTGTGGGTTGTCTCCTTGACGAGTGGGGGCAAGTTGTTTTAGGCCCGGCAGGTTGGCCCTTTGCGTGATTTGCCACGAGGCCAACGCTGACGTTCCTCACTGACCGAGATCTCGCAAGTTAGTCAAGTCCTTAGAAATAGAAAATATCTACTGTCGCATTGCGAGACAGCGTAGTGCAACGACATTCCATCTACAGTGTAGGACTCCTCATCCAATGGCAACCTGTGCCAATTTGTTTATCAGACACATCAAGGTAACATGACCATCACGGCGTCCTATCACCATCGTCATCGCCAACATCAAAGACACTGGTATCAGAGTCTAGGTGATGGTGCGAGTCGCCAAACGCTGCTCGCGCAACGTCCCTGCCTTTGCCGAGCTGCCATGATTGGCCACCAGCCCTGTTTCCCTGAACCAACTGGGTATCACCGGTAATACCGAGCTCGAGAGCGACGGCGTCTGCGCGGGCCAAGTTGGACTCGTTTGGGTGAATAAATATACTGTCCGGCTTCGACCTTGCGCGAGGTCTGCCACTGGGACGACGTCTTCCAAACGAGGTCTTGAGGAGGGGTTCCTCAGCCCTGTTGGGGGGACACCTTTCAATCGGCTCTCCGGATGATGTATTTCGTGCACGTACTGTCTATCTGAGTTCGGTTCTTGGTATTCAATGTATTCGATGGCAAACTGCCCTATGGACAGCGTGATTACCTGAAGAGGTGAATAGTCCATCAAGGTCAGACAACCAGGGGGCAGTGCTCTTCGATGGTGGGGTCAGCTTACGACGATAGCAATAGCTCTATGAAACGTAGTCACGGTCGAGTTTCGGGCGATGTTGGAAATACGCACCCTAGCTGATATGACATCGCGATGAGCATATATAGTCTACACGCCATGAGTTGGTCTTGACGCTTACGACCGGGCAAGGGAAAGTTTTCAAGCACGGGGTACTCACAGTCGTAGGAAAGTGACGAATGCAAACACTGAACTTTTCCAAGCTGCAGTCGCAAGCCGCGAGTTGCGTACTGCACGCGGCTGTATGTTTTTATTCAAGACGACAGTGAGAAACCTACACAGAGGATGGTGAGCACAACGGTGAAGGGATGTTGTGAGGGATACCTCTCCAAAAGACATAGTGTAGTTGTAAGTATGCCACAGAGGATGAATGACGAGAGGGATTGGAGACGTAGGGAACGAAAGAGAATGTGTTCTCCGAGGAAGTCGAGATGGAGATAGTCTACCCACCCATCCATGTGCATAATGTTAACGTAGAGTAACGGAATGTTATGTCATACAATATCCCATCTTAAATAGGCGTAGTACTAGTATTAACAGTTTGTGGGGACCGCTTCTCTAGCCTTCTGTTCCCTCCACTCGCACGAATCTTGATATTCGCATGTGCTAAATATCATCAAGTACGCAACTGCCACGCATAAGACACCGACGACAACTTACAAGCACCGATTTGTTTGGCCGACGTCCACCCCCCTGGCGGGTCGTGCACCAAACCACCATTGGAGAACACCAGCAAGGTGTGTATCAAGTTCGTCGTCGTTCATTCTGAACTCTTTCGTTCCAATAATGGGAGATATATCGACGGTAGTTCCGTTCACGGATGATTCTATTTCATCCAATGGAGGGTCATCTAAGTTGGACTGATATCAATGTCAAGTGTGGCTGTTTCAAGCATGGGATCCCACCGGCCTCAAGTAATTTATCTGCTGGCACCTTGGCACGTGCCTCATTTGCACAGGTCAGTAGCGACTGCTGAATTGCCCAAGCTAGCGTGGAATCGGTTTGCCCAGCATCCAACGGAGAAACGAGATCCTTCCAGACAGCAGACGTACGACCGAATGACGAGGGCCCAACTTGCTTGACATTCTGTGCAACATGATGAGCAACCTGGCCAGCTTCCTCATGCCCCATCTTGTTGAGGCTCTCTTCGATGGCGCGAGCGAGGTCCAGTTCTTCTTGGAGTGCGAGAGCCTCAAGGGGGTCGTCTACATCTACTATCTCTGTAGCTTTATGCTTCCCTTTTCCTCGTCGTTTTCCTGCAAATACTGACCGACGATAAACGATTTGCAGCTGTTGACTGACCCCTATGAGACTGGGACATTTTCGCTGAACCGTAGAGATCCATTCCGAAACCAAACGGTCGAGATGTAGATTACAATCCGTAGGATCTGCCTGTCGTTGTTCCCAAACGATGTCTTTCAAGAATTGCGGCGAAAAGGGTTTTGTAGGATCGAGATTTAGTCGGCTCCACAGTAGATCAAAGTCGAATGCTTCGGGTTCCAGAAGGGAAGAGAGCATGCGGTGATACATCATGAGTTGGAGGCGTGGTGAGAGGGAATCTTCGTCCAAAGGAATGTTCGAGGACCGGCGTGTCTTGTAATCAACGATTCGCAACTCATATAGGTCGCCAGGGATGCAAGTCGACGCTGCGTAGGTTGTTTCCTTGGTCGGTTCAGCTGCGTGGTCTGCGTTCATCGCAGATGGTTGGGTTGGCGAATCCAGAACGAGGGGATCGATTTCCTCCAGTCGCTGCTTTTTAGTCGGTGGGGGGGCAGAAGGTGCGCTCGAAGGAGAATTTGGTGAGACGACTTGAT
Source organism: Rubroboletus pulcherrimus (assembly GCA_038091165.1). Classification (NCBI taxonomy): domain Eukaryota; kingdom Fungi; phylum Basidiomycota; class Agaricomycetes; order Boletales; family Boletaceae; genus Rubroboletus; species Rubroboletus pulcherrimus. The sequence continues at coordinate 18,623 of JBBPNY010000401.1, forward strand.
CTTGGCTCCCTTGAGTGAGGGGTGACCAGAGTACCTCGTCCTTGTTGGTGGGTCAGGAGCAAAAAGTGATAAGAAGTAGGAAACCGCATACGATGACGCCTAGAACGACTTTGGCGTGTGTGATTACGAACACGGGGAGTTCCCTCTGGTGGATGGTTAAAATGATGGAGAAAGGACGGGAGAGAGATAATTACCGTGATACCATTGGAGACCAGTTCATTGAAGCCATCGATGAGTTGCAGAAGGCTAAGGAGTGACGATGAAAGGAGGAGTGTAGACAGTGCCAAACGACTGACCGAAGACCGAAGCGTTCCTCCGCGGAGACGGCATGGACGACGAGTTTGTCGGGACGTAGCTCGTCTTCCAAAGCTTTGTGGACAGACTGGACAAGCGGATGAGAACTAGGGGTGGATCAGATAGATTGAGGCGCTTACCTTGCCACGTTTGAGTCTGCGGTCGTTTGCGTGAGCGACCTGTTGGTGGACGCGTATTTGATTTCCGTTCTTTGAGGTGAAGGTGGAGGGGCGCCGTTGCAGGGGTTTGTAGCGTTTTCCATAGAGGCCATACTCGTACTGGACTTCACACCTAGAGAGGATAAGCTGTTGATAAGGGCGAGAGTACGTGCTTACCAGAGAGGGGAGACGAGGTCTGTGACGGCGAGGTGTTTTTTCCAGGAGAGAAATTGGTGGAATGGGCTGGTGTGTTCGATGGCTAATTGTATGGCTGGACCAGCTGCACGGGCGCGGGCGAGGTCGGCGTCGATGGCGGCGAAGTCCTCGTCCGTGAATTCAGAAAAGTCGTACGCGTCGAACTCGTCCGACATCATTGTCGAGTGCCGCGGAGAATGAATGGCGAGTCGTTCGACTTTCATTTGCCTTTCCCTGTCACGATCATGTCATTCCAGCCATTCGTCTCCGAGTCCATGTCCATGTCTCCCCGCCCCATATGTTCATGATCGCCCTCCTCGCCTTCCTCATCGCCCTCCTCGCCGCCCTCCTCCTCCGCCCTCCTCCCCCGCAGTCCCCACGACCCGACCCGACCCCTGACGACGACCTTCCCTCCCATCCCCGCCACCCGCTTCCCCCGCTCCCCCCGCTTCCCCCGCAGACCCTTTCACTCCCCACTCGCCATGTCTCATTCTCCCTCGTCGGTCCCGACACTTCCTATTCCCTCCCAGTCTCCCCGTCCCCCCCTATCCCCTTCCACCGTCGGTGGTCCTCCCCTTTCCACAAACGCAAGTCCTCGGCTTCTGCTTCCCCAAGCGCTCCGCAGCCCAAA
>JBBPNY010000402.1:0-19812 GCA_038091165.1 Rubroboletus pulcherrimus
CCCTTGATGACTGGCCGTGAGAACGCGAAGCATGCTGACGATAGGCCCCCGCACCGCGTGGTATTCAATGCTCGAGTCATCTAATGCTTTGCGGGCTCGTCATCGTCACCAACCAACACACAAAGCATAGCCTGAGTAGTCGAAAGCGCCTTTGAAAGAGGTGGAGATCAGTAACGTAACTCTACGCCGCCACTAAATCTCACAAGCATCAATATGGTAAGTGAGAGTCTGAGAAGTTGAGAACACGACGAAATACGTCTTGCTGGACGACCACTCGAGTCCGTCGAGGGGATTATAAAGCCTTATAATCCTAGTACCCCACTAACATTACCCTAGTGCCCACTAATGAGGGTTTATAACTTGGTGGTTGTCAGAAATCCGTGGGACGGTGAGTGAACCAACAGCTGTGAGGATATGGGGCGTCATCGATTCATCTTAGGCTCGCATTACTTCTCGCAGACTCGGTTGTGCCATATGATGGTACAGTCTCGGAGAAACACCGTATTCGACCTTCAAGTTGATTCAACTTTGTGCAACATCCTGCGTTTTTGCGCGATAGCTTCGGGCAAGACCCTCCCCCGGACATGTCAACCGCAGAAAGAAGCCCGACCGACGTCCGTACGGGATGCATCGATGCGGAATGTGGCCCGCGACCAGTAGTTTGAGCTAAAAATTTACCTGGGACGTGATATCGTTCAACTGCGGACGTAAGACTCGATTTCACTACATGATCATCAATGCCTTTGACTTCTGTTGCATATACATATAGGATTTAGGACCGGAAAAAGAGCGTTTATCTTAAGGGGCTCTTGCCGAAGTTGTGGCAGTCCGTGGAATTATTCCCTAGTCCTGGCGTCCACTGCGTCAGTCGGTGACTCAGGTGCGTCTCTTCAATTGGAACATCTCTCCGAAGATTCCCAAATTACATACGGCAGTGAAATGCACCGTATAGTCTGAGCATCTTCGTCAGACTAGAGGGTGGGGGTATAAGCACTAGTTATGTGTTCCATGTTTTCGTATGGCTATAGTGGTGAGTGCAGCCTGTTGGCTCAGGGTTGCAACTCGAGGGAGGATGTTGACGTTAACAGAACAACGCATCATGTACCCGAACTTCGCAATGTCACAGTGTTGCATGATGTACGCCATATCACGACGTCTGCTAATGGCAGAAAACTTCATCCTTCTACCAATAAGGCACCTCGACCTGGCGAAGTGGTGCCAGCACCAATTTCCCAGGAAACATCCCTTGGTCCCCGAGTCTATTATGGTTGCACCACTTGTACAAGCCAGGTAGGTTTATTATGTGTAATGTCCCAACTTTTTCAGCGGTCTTATCTCGCGAAAGGGGGTTTGGATGAATCCCGGTTGCCCCTGGTGCCCCTGGTCCGTCCTGGGCCGTTAGTCAGACTTGTGCTCATAGACCAGATATCAAACAATCGCATTGAATGGGATTTTGTGTGGTCCATTCGACCAATTGGAAGTACCTTTTGCCAGTGGGTAATCTGCGCAAAAGGTATTGATTAAGAGCACGATCGCTCCTCTTCCTGTGTGCGTTTCCCTTATTCATTAATAGAGTTCACCATCATAAGATGGACGCTAATAGCGCTAAACCTTGGACGGTTGCGGGTTTCTATGGCCCAATATACTGGGTAACTGCTTTTCTCTACACTCTTGGCTAGATCGATAGGTCACGCGTTTCTTTACAGCTTTCGTAGAGCGCCACTCGATACCGACGACTATTGCCATGAAACAATACTCCGTTTATCCACCGTTTGACGACATTTTCTATGTCCATACTCTTTGGTCGGTTTTTCCCCTGGCGCTTGGCTGGGTTAAGATTTAGACCATACCAGTTCGTCACTCCGTTCTTGTCCACGTGTCTTCGCGCGGGAACGGCATCTACAAGCCAGCATTCTACTAGCATCAGGGGGCCGGGCGGCGGTCATGGCTAGTCCTGACCGCCCGGCCCCCTGATGTATCCAAGTACAGGTAGGCGGTATAACGTGTCGAAACGGAATCAGATCTTGAAACCGCCAGCAAGACCCATGACATTTTCTGGGTCTACCGCCGCTTTGATCGCCTGTAATCTCGGTAGATTCACACCATACAAGTTGACCAGCGGCGTATCGAAAATGGCATAATTGGGATAGATAGCCGCGTGGGCAGAGTCACTCTGACCACCGTCGACAACATGTGCTTGGAGCGTCTTCGCACTCGTCCGTACCGCATCGTAAACGAGTTCGTCGAATTCCGGCTGGAGTGGAACGATCAACAGCTATTACAGGGAAGGAGAGTGAGACGATCCACTTACGATGGACTCATTGACGACCGACTGAAGCAAGGAGAGCGAATAATTCGTCACAGAAATCGTGTTGAAGATGGCTCTACAGACGCATTTGGGATCCTCAGTTGCAGTTTCGACAAGAGGTATACTTACCGTGTTTCGAAAGTTGCATCTGGAGGTAAAGACTGTACAAAAGAGGAGAAGGAACGTGTCGAAACATCCTGCATGAACGAAGGAATTGCCAGAAATCCGTCAAAGATACCGGCGGGTAGGGTCGGCGCATCATAGAAAATGATCTCGGTCACGCCCGGCTAACATGGGACGAACAAATCTGTATTGGATTCCAAAGAAGATGTTGCCAAAAGGAATCACCTGACCAAGGAGGTAGTTATACCCTGTGATTATCACAGCCTTTGGGTCCGTGTTGTTTGCTGCAAAATTCGCCGTCGCTAGGTTAACCTTGTCTATCGCGTCCGCCCTTTACATCTTGGGTTAGATCATCTGGACAAGTATTGGGAGTGAATGCATACGTACCCAGACTTGCGTCTGCGTGAGTGTCTTTAATGTAAACCTGGTCACAATACCCTGAACGGCGATTAGCAGCAAGTCATCAGCAGAACATTTTTACGTGCAAAGTTATTCAGGCCACCCTACGAAGAGATCAACGAAGTTGCCATGTCATGTTAAGAAGAGCACGTACTTTCAGAGCGAAGAACAGATCAGGACTCAATGTCTCCGTAACATTCATGACTGTCCCATTGGGCGCAACCAGCTCAAAAGTTTGCACAGTATCGATGGTCAAACCATATTGGTTTGTAAGCCACGAATAGCCTGTTGATATTGTTCAGAGTATGTTTCAGTCTACACGCCTTTCCGGACATACCTCCTCCGAGCGTAAATCCAGCAACCCCCACACCGGACACTCGTCCGCCAACGACATTCACTCCGTGTGGCTCAAGCGCCATGTAAACATCATCCCAGATCAGACCCGCTCCTATCGTAGCCGTTTGTGCCATGGAATCGTAAACAACCTCGGAGAACCTCGACATCGCTATGTGGACTCCCACAGTGGATGAAAACCCTGGATTAGCGGTGTGACCACCACCCTTGACCTGTAGGGACACATTACAGGTTATGAACCATTCTCAGGGCCAAGCAATACGAACCGCAAATGGAGTATCTGTTTGGCCAAGAATTTGTAGCTAGATACATCATCCTTAGTGAGTAAAAACACAAGAATTTAGTAGAGTGTGCCCACCGCAACACCAACATCTTCGGGTGTGCCAGGCCCGAACGAGCACGCTGCAACTTGTGTGCTCGACGTGCCCAGTGACTGATATCTTCTAGGTAATTGACCGTTGCTGCAATGAGTATCATGCTTGAATGTGAACTCAAACATGAGGGATATATACAACGACGAACCAATATCGTAGACTTCTGATGCCGCAGAAATAGAGGATGCGATTTCCCAGCAAGTCTTGCTTAGGGAAAGGCGGGACTGTGAAGGCACGCTCTGCGTATCGCCAACAAAGGTGGGCCTCGTGGCGCTGCCCAAGTTTGCAATCGCAATGAAAATAATAGTAGCGCGAATCATACGTGACGCGCAGAGGGATGCTACATTTACTCGCCTGGCTCGTTGAATAGTTTATAATATCCCATATTGGCGCACTTCGGATGCGCCGCGAGCCACGAAAAAACGGTTTAGTGTCGATTGGAGAATATGTACTGTACCAGAGCTTACGACTTGACGGTCAAGCGATTCTATAACGCGGAGCCGAACAGAAGCGCATGCCGAGATGTTGTTTTTCCCTGCGACTTTGAGCTCGCACCTCAACCAGTCATGTCACTTTACTGACTCAAAAGACCCCCCTGTAAAATATGGCTGGTTTGTATGTTACACACCAAATAATAAAGCGAAATGTAGCTGACCTTAGGGCGGCTCTGCTCATTGGAGTTAGGATCTCATGATGAACCTTGCGATTGGCAAAACCAACTCGCCCTTAGATATACGACGGCACGTTTCTAGTGACTCCGTACTGGAAAACTGGTTTATTTTGCTGCGGCTCAGATGCCTTTTCACTTGTGTTGCTCGCTTGGAACTCAACTTGAAAATTATCGTTACCCTACGTAGTGGCTATGCGAGTCTGCTCTGTCACATCAGGGACTGTTGCTCAGGATCATTGCCTGAGGCTCAATTCTCGAGGGTAAACGTGATGGACCGCTCAGAGACAGTTCCTGCGACCCAGTGCGGTAGGCTAGGCTGGCTACGATATTAGCGTGGGGCATGCCTATATAGCGCGCCTAGCAGGTCCAGGGTTAGCGAACTTCTCTCGCTCACATTTCCCGGATGGTGTAATCATCCCAGCTCGCTTGTGTAGATCTTCCCAAGGTCAACTTATTCCCAATCATCCCTACTAAAACCGCACCTCGGCCCTCGACGAACCATGGTCCAATGACGACAGCCCTGCCCGAATCAAACCAACTCAAGCGCATGCTGGCGAGCTCGGAGTACCACTCGAGAGTACGGTTAACGATCCATGTAAGAGTCATTGTCATTGGAACTGACTCTGCTTAGAGGTGATGAAGGGTGTCGCCAAGTTGCATCCCAGTGAAGATCCAACGCTGACCAACGGTATACCGATGGACTGCATCCAGACGGATAGATTACATGCATCATGGACTTGTCGACGATTTGAAAACGCGCTCAAAATGTATAACTACAAAGGAACCACCTGTTATGCTTGGCCGAAAGACATTTCGTGAAAGTCTAGGTCAGTTGTGAGAGACAGGCTCGGACGTGCTGCGGATGACCTCACATGTTTTCTCCCCAGATCTGTGCCTGTACGTTCGGATAACTTCCAAGTCGTACATGCCATCTGGATCCGGAAGTTGGGAAGGCTCTCCCAACAGTCACCTGTCAGTGGCCCACACGTCAATTTCTTGCCATGTTTATGGAAAACATTATCATTATACACCAATTTGACACTGGACGTACGATATTGCGCGCAGACACTCACCACACATACCCAGACGATATGCGTTCCTGGAGAAGCAGCCTCAGAGTCGTACCACCCACGATAACATCAACCCTGAGTGTACGCCTTTCCCACCACGTCCCTTGACTTGGTCGCCCGTAGAGCGCCAACGCCAAAGGGACTTTGTAGGCTGTTCATTTAAATGCATCTCTCGTGCGACCGTAACAACACCTCTTCTCGGAAATTCGCGATCAGTGGGGGTAACTATGGGCCAATGTATTAGGGTGAGGTAAATTCTGTGGTAACGTGAACGGATTTGAACGCGGGGGACAGGCTTCTTGGTGGTCACGGTGTAAGTGATCCGTATTCCTCGGGGAGACTGTCTTTACGTGCTTCTTGTGCTTAGGTGTCTCGGAATGACCTACCTCCAGACATATCTACTTCAGTCGGAGCAGAGTTGCGGCTCTCTTTCGAGAACTGGGTGGTATTGATATCGATCTGTTGTTTGATAATTGATCTGATGGTGGCCGTGTAGCGTGATCCGTCGCAGTCGGGCAGGTGAAACTCAAACTTGACTTGGCAGACCTTCCTTGGGTCGCTCTAGAACTTTTCGCACATGCACCGTGTTGATATCGGTGAGAATAATTCTTTAGTCTGTGAGTGGCGTTTATGACCGCGAGGCATCTGCCCACTTACCCTTGGATAACCGTAGATGGCAGACTGAGCGACTACTTAACTTTTGCGCGCGTCGTCTAAGTAACCAATCAGCCCGAAAGTGACGTGGCGAAATGCAAAATCCCTAATACGTGATGGTTCGAAAGCGGGACGACGTGTGTGGTTATTGCAACGTACGTGGAAGCTACTTCTGAACGTTGGTAACATGACCAGAACCACCTTCAAGCGTGCAAATCTTCATTGGTACTAGGATCTATTTGAGTGAGCAAACAGCCAACGACTTACCGGAACATCTCTGAACAATGATGAAGTATGTGACAGTACCCTGTCTGGATGCATACGATAGGCTACTGCCATCGCTGGTTGTCACTCCTTCGACCATGGTGTGTCGTACACCTGGTCTGTCGGATTCGCATAGTTCGTTACTGCAATTGGAAGACTAGGTGTGTTCCCAAGTTCTGGGGTAAACGTGGCGCTTGAATCACGACCACATGCAACAGGTGTTGGTTTGGGTTAATGGATCGTCATACTGTATTGATAGAGGCACTGAACTTGTTTCCCTGTAGCAATGATGTTGATACACTTCTTGTCAGATGGGAAGCGTCCAAATGCTTGTAAGTGTTCTCGCTTTCCTCGTGTTTCTTTGCTTAACGGACCGCCATTGTTACATTCCTGCGTCAGGTCCTGGTGGAGTCCAGAGGCGAGTTCGCGGTGCGACGCAAACTGGTGTTGGTAATCACATTCGGTGTTTCAGGATGGCGTTCCGCCTGTGAAGGAGTAAAGTTGGCGAGCTTTGACTGTGGATGCATTAATGTGATGAATTGCGTGCAAGTGTGGACGTCCAGGGGAAGTGAAAGTGGAAAGTACATAATTCGCATTGTGCGATGACCCTAGCCTGAGAAGTCAAAGCTGACATCGTGAGGGGTGTCGATGTCACCACCTAGCATGTACATAACACTGTAGAAAGCGTCAGCATTGAGTTGGAAGACACATCGGTAGTAGTTGAAAGAAATGATGAATTTTGACAGATGTAGCAGATGAGCATGTGGAGGCTAGCGGCAGTGCTGTCACGAGTGGATGACCGGATGACCCCGCATTGACTTCCACATCACATCAGTTTTGACCACCACCATCCATTCTTCTCACTTCCTACATCTACACCGCTCCAGCGTCCGAATCGTCTGGAAGCTGGGGGGTCCGGCGTCCTCCATCAAGCGCGTGCCAGCCAAGGATCGCGATCATGTCTGCAGCACCTGCACGAGGCATGGTTGGTCGTCAAACGGACATTGTACGTGTACACCCAACCCGCTCCTCGGCAGACTAATCGACCTCGTGTTTCCAACAGCCTGCGACCTCTCGTACCCCCCTCTCCTCACCAGATGACTCCGCAATTTCGTCACATCCCACGCCGACTTCTACCCATACCACGACTTCGCCCACCCCTTTGACGCCGCCGAGAGGTCGCCCGACAACTCGTTATCCAGACTCGCTCGGCAGGGTTCCGCTCCACCGCCGTGGCACCTCCAACACATACGAGCGTCTCGAGGATCTCCTCCGTGAAGCTGGTTACAAAGAGACCCGCGTGTTCACGCCCGAAAGAGACCGCTCAGCACGGGATGGCGGAGTAGGCAATAGTGTGCGCGAAAGTGTTGGGGCCGTTGTTGGCTTCATCGCCGGCCTCGTGAGTCGGGGCTCGAGTTTGTCGCGCGACCCAGCGCCTTTGGGGGACAACTCTCAACAATCTGCCTTACATCCGTGGTCACCTCCGCCCTCACCACTGGCTCACACAGTACACCTTGAAGACAACAGGACCGAACGTGTTTCGTCGATGGCGTCTCTCTCCCGCAATGGCTCTTCGGAGAGCCGCACTTATGTTGACCTATCCGCAGACGCGTCACAACGCGCTCATACGTACCAAGTCCCACAGCTCCATCAGTCATCTCAGGGACTGCTTCATCATCCTCATTCATTTCTCAGGGTGCATCATCACCATCATATTAATCGCCGCCATCACCAACTTAATAATTACTCATCCAAACCATCATCTACTAAGCAAAATCCGCCTAATGCTCGCGCGTATCTTCGCCATATGGCATCAGCACCAAACATCCAACCACTTGTCAAACGCCCATCATTATCAGAGGCTTCCTTGAGGTCGCATACATTCGGACGCGAACATCGGAATGGCACACGTCGCGCGTTCATCCTCAACGACGAAGATAGTATCGCGGAATCTGACTACGAACCACACTCCCGCGTTACTAATACCATAGACGATCATGAGCACCAGGTACACCCACCGCTCCCACGAAACTGGATCGAATCGGTCGCCAAAGCCATATTAAGTGGTGTCGCCGGCCCGGCGGCCGTTACTTCGGACGCCGCATCCACGAGGACGGCAAAGACGGCGTCGACGCGCAAGAGCTCTGCACTGTCTGACAAATCGAACCGACAGGAAAGAGGAAGGGCGCCGATTCGGGCTACGAAACCGCCGTTGCTTTGCGTACAGGTGCAGGACATGAAGGCAAGGACAAGCGAGGGTCAGGTGGCCTGCACGAGGGTCATGTGTCGTTCCACGCCCACGTCACGAGCGAGTTCACGAGTGCGGAACGGTGCCCATGACGATCATACGAAGACTAGGAACGGCGGGAAGAGAAGAGAGGGGGATAAACCAAGGAATCGTCGGAGTGGAAAAGCTCGGGATGCTGACGTCGTGCCGTCCCTCGCTCGAACGAAAGTAGAGAACGACGGCTGGATGGCACCACGTCAACGTTATTCGAGCGGTTGGGGAATGGAGGGTGGTGCACAGGCCTACCCGGATAGAACATGGTCTGACGACAGCGACGACGACGAAGACGAAGATGAAGACGAAGAAGAGGAGCTCGGTTTGGATCGTTTGCTCGCCCCTGCTCGGCGACAGCACTCTATTCAAAGTCTACGAAAACATCTCCAACGACCTCCGTCTCAGCTGTCTAGTGGCCGTGGTGCATCACGTCCCAGATCACCTAGAAGCGGCAGGTCGAGTCCATTCGGAGGAGCTCCAGCTGGTCAACTTGTTTGGGGAAATGCGTCATGGAGCACAAGTCGAGGCCGGGAATGGTTAGTGAGTCAAGGCGAAGAAGACGAGGACGGGTACAGTTACGTCTTCTCCGGTTCAGAGGTAGGGGCGAGCAGGTCCAGTACCAAATGGAGACGGGGCCTTCCCGGTCTCGCGCAATGGACGACATCCTCGTAAGTCTGTAAACTGGGGTCAATAAGTTGACGACAGTTCTTCTGTTTTATATAATGCCTACTTAAAATTTCCCCAAATGGCCGATCCATTGTGTACGTATGAGATGCATTGTGTTCTTTTTTTTTTCTTTTCTTTTACTTCTGGCACTCTACTGTTTTTTCGGTTATTCACCTTAACAAACGTAGCCACATGTTTTATTGTGGTAGATATAATGAATCTTATGTGGTACGACATATTTATGTTGATCACTGGCTGAGGTTTGCGAATTCGAATGTCTGTCCCTCTCTAGACAAACCCGTGAATGGAATGACCTCGGCACTATGTCAAAGTCTACGAGAACTTCGGGTGGAGTCAATAACTTGTAGAATACGATAGCAAAAATGGTAGTCCCCGCAGAGCCCAAGGAGAAGGCCTCAGCTTACATACATTGAGAGTTCGTTACGTGTCAACCGACGACCTTCCTTGCTAGATCGTAATGGTCGGAATTCAGTGGCATCTGCCACAGTGGACCAACTTCGTTGGATGAACGTCCATTTGATACTGTCACCAGCGGTTCACTGGGCTGGCCTCGGAGCGATGCTTGTGACAAGGACGTTCATGACCTGCGCCTCGCGCACTGACTAGTAGTCATGACACGGTACACTCCCCCGTCAGGCTCTGTAGGCCAAAAAAGAAACGCGAGCAAGCACAAGGCAGCGAATGAAGCATCATGCTACACACCTGTAACATGACAGCTTCCAAAAGGAATACCGTGAACACGATCGCTTTCGTACTTTCGGAGTGACCTTGATTGCGACTTACCTTGATAATCAGTGCAACTCAGGCAGAGGAGAATGCGAGTACACACATCAATGTGCCTCCCCCGCATACGGAATGAGCCTCCATAGACGTTACCATATCCACCATATTCGATTGGGTGTTTACCCTTTTGTGCAACGTAAGCTGTGAAATCACGAGGAAAGCTGGATCGACTACCATTCACATTGTCTTGGTCAACTGTTATCCCGACTTTTGTGTTGGCTCACGCACTCGGGCGAAGGTGTCGGTGGGCCGGCGGTATGTAGTCGAACTATGTGCTTCGCTCCCTCTAGGGTACATATCTCCAGGAATCTAAACGGTCAAACATGGCAGAAGTGAGTGAAATGATTGTTTGAGTGCTAAGGAGACAAACGACTGGGTGCAAAAGCTGCAACTCCTCTCCATGGCCCACAACGAGAAGAAGCTGAGGAGGGTCCTGAGACCCGAACTGAGCGCATAAGAAGAACAATAGAATAAAACAGGACACAGATCCTCTGCAGGAGCTTGTGGGACTTGTGACGAGGAGCGCTCTCTATGATCTGGTCGGAAAGGGACAGGAACCGACATGAGTTCCTGCGACTCGTCAGAGTGAATCGCGTCAAACGTAAAAGGCTGGTGTCATCTGTAGCCTACCACAACGTCGTTGGATGAGACGGCGTGTCAAGGGTCAGAACTTTGGAGGTGGGCATATCTCAGAGTATCACCTACTGCGTAGTTGCATATTGTTGGCATATTGGCGAGGAAGGGAGTCGGGAACATGCTCGGATTTCCCAGATGTATACTTTTGCATCACCTCTGCCGCTGACGAGATACGTCCCATCGGGTGACATAGAAAGGGAGCGTACATGTTTTTCATAACAAAGGGCGAAGCCAAGTTACTGTTGTTCTCTGCCCCAAAGACGAATGGTTCCATCGATGGATGCCGACGCGATGGGCTCGCCATCTCGCGAGAGCGCCAGAGAGCTGACGAACTGAGAGTGGGGTGTCGACCATTCAGTAAAGAGAGAGCCAGTGGACGTATCAAAACACTTCGAGACGGATGAAGAATACCATCCAACATCTCAAGAGTTAGGCTTTCTTCCCGTCTCCGAACGCATATACGCACACAGCCTCGCGACGGTACCATATAATGAAAGAACCGCCTGCCTGCGAGAGGATAAAACATCATATGGGATATCTCACATCAACGAGATAGCTAGCTTAGTCCACGAGCGTATAACACTGCTGAACTGCATGTGGTAGATTGCATGTCATAGTGCGGTGGTGGATACATAGCGAAAGAGCCACGAAACTGGAATGACGACATACAGCTCACTATAACCAGGGCATCAGACACAGACGAAACAACCAGACAAATGCCACGCACAAATTGGAGGGCGGCACCCTTGGTCTTCTTCTCACCACCGAGTTCGAAGCTAGCATGACGAGTTAATTCGACGGCATAAATGATAGATCAAAGTACAACGTACTGTTTGCACCGCTTCAACGACAGCTGCATCTTGTACTTACACACCGTGCATTCAAGTCTCAACACGACCTTTTTCGTAGTCTTGGCCTGGGAACGACGCAGTGCATGAGGAACCGTAAAGACGAATGGTCTGTGATCATTCTACCTTCTTGTGGAAAACCGGCTTCGTCTGACCACCATAACCTGATTGTTTACGGTCGTAACGACGCTTTCCTTGGGCGAATAGTGAATCTTTGCCCTTTTTGTATTGCGTCACCTTGTGGGGCCTGGAATGAAACGATGAGGGCTTTGAAGGAGTATCACAATACAGGCACGTACGTGTGCTTCTTGCACGTCTTGCCCTTGCAGTCTTGGGAACAAATAAGCTGTCGACATAGCAAGCATTATCCTGCATGACTCACATGTCCGTCGTGTCCTACAATTTGTGGATATGAGGAAAGGCGACGATGCACAGATTGACTTCGACCACTTACTTGGGGATGTTGACCATCGTTGTCGGCGTTGGCGTTGACGATCTTGAGATATGTCGTCAGCTGGCAATCGCCGGGGGTGTTGTACTGTGCAGTTTCCAATTAAGGTTCAGCCTCCGACGCAAAACGCACGGAAGATTCCGCAACGGCGCAATAACTTTTGGCTAGTTGTTGGATATGGAGCATACATAAGTAGTGATTTAAGCTATATATCACGAGCGTGCACTATGATCTCGTGCACACTCCGCATTCCAATTAACAGGCGTTAGCTCCTTTACCCTCCGCTGAAACACGCTGAAAGTACAGAATTCCGGTGATCCCGGAAGGTGGTTCCCTTCTTTTGCGCACATGGGCAGGATCAGGTTTTTGTTCTTGTACCGCATCCGAACATCTAGATACGACAAGGCCATCAATGAGAACAGATGTTGAAAAACCCGAGAGGAAAACGTACAGTGTTCCTCTTTCGAGTGAGCACTCCACAGTCCACTCAACAAGGGTTGCAACCGCAATCCTTGTCCCGAGTGCCTTTTCTTGAAGAATTCAAAAGTCACAGACGAGGTGAACGGTGGCCACCTTTCAGTACAAGTTAGGCATTATCTCCACAAATTGGGGAGAACACCATACTTTTCGTCGAAGACATCAAACGTGCTGCACAGTGCAGCCAACGTGGAGTCGTGGGTACTATAAACAAGGATTTTCAACGGATCCTTGTCCCCTTGCTCAATCTTGGTCTGCATTTTGGTCGACATATCCGCAAGGAGTCTGCCCATACCCAGACGGCGACCCTGTTCGGTCTTGACTGTTCAGTAGAATCGAACATCCGTGAGTTCATGCTTATCGAGATTAGAGTGATCTACTTTACAGACTGTTTCAACGCCAAATGTCAGTGGATCATCGGCAAGATGGAACCTAGGGACATACTTGTAAACCACTCGTCCGATACTGCAGATTCCTGAAAGTCAACCATGAGCATCGTCAGGCTACCGTCGAACTTTGAGAGTTGGGGACCTACGATCAAGTCAACCACCTCGGGATCCCAGAAATCATCAGGGACCTTGATTCCGTGTGCCGCAGCTGAACGAACCTGGATATGTAACTGGATATTGAGAATTTAGGTCGTAAGAGCTTTTCCTGGAGCTCACGGTATCCAAAATCCCCGAAGCACGGGGTGATCCATCTACGCGGATCGGTTTACCTTTGATATATTTCGACAGTCTCTCGTCCAGAGTCTGGAGTCGTGAGTTCCACCTGGCAGCAGCAGCTACGACACAGAACATCAGGACCCTCTACTCATGTGGAGCGTACAACATACCATCGGCGAAACGCAGCTCTAATAAACCAAGCTGCGGGCAAGATAGGATGTTGCTAACGATGCTCTCGTCTACCTTATTCCTGTAGAGACGTGTTATTATCTCTACTTCATCCCTTCCTACAACATACCTAACCAAGATCGAGGGTATCACACCACTGGCACAGTACGTTTGGGGGTACAATCCATGAACGATGTGTTCGAGGGACTCAATCGTCCGAGGGACATTTGTTGAGCTGGGCAAATGCGCAACCTAGTCAGGAGGCGAACAGACGCAGTGATAAGTCGAGTCACCGAAAATAAGCCTGCTTTTCGTTCTGAAGTGTCCCGGGGAGAAAACCGAGCCTACGAGGATCAGCCAAACGCCACATGACGGACGACACCGTTTTTCTGCTCACCTATCAACATAGAGTTTTCGCAACGCGACACCAAAATTGTACGTGGACTGAAAGATGATTGAGCAATGGTTTGAGTGTGCGAGCTCGTGGATGCTACCTCTTTCCCGATGTCCGTCAGGTCACCCAAAAGACTGCACAAATGACATCAGACTCGTGGCTTCTTCCCATTGAATGTTTGTGTACCACAAATTCGCAGCAGTGCTCCCGTCCCGCATCTCTGTTCCTCTTTTGAACCACACCCCTTCGGAACCAGGTTCACTGAGCGTCGTCGTCGTTGAATTCACTGCCTCCCGGAACCGTCTCGCCGCGGAACACATCTGCCAGTGTTCGGGAATGGACGCGGGTGGATCCGCCATACGGGTCCTCACTGGCGTTCGCTCACCTGGGAAAACACGAATCAGGTGGATGCAAGGAATCAGCAGAGTGGACCTGCGGCACACCATGCCTCGCGTAGACGTGGACCTGCTCGAGGTCGAGTCCTGAGGGAGTTTGTGGGTATCCTTCGACGTCTAATGGCTCTCCCACCAGCTTGCGTGTAATATATATGAGCGTGATTGACCTGGCCTCATACCACGGGAACGGCACCCACCAGGCTGATACTCACGCGACCACTTCCTCTCCCCATAGCGTGATATGTGGGAGGGCTGACAAGTGAGCGTATGGCTAACAAAGGTATTGGAGTCAATTTTGCAACCTGAGCCGGGTCAGTCTCAAGTCTTAAGTTTTGGCAACAGGATCAATCGCCCAGCATGTTGACAAGTGACGCATGCTGGCGGGAACATGTCGGTAAGTTCGCACCATCCCTGGGAAGCGGTAAATAACCGAGCCAGCGCGTGGTAACTACATACCAAGGTTGGTGAGCTCTATCATAAATAGTTAAGCCGGTTGCAGTTGAGGTGTCCTTCGACGAAGTGGTTGCACATTGTCAGGGTTAATCGTCCTTTACTTGCTTGTTTCAAGTGCACCAATTCGACATGGCAATCTCACTACATACATATACATTTCTTTCGCCAACCAAGTGTTATACAAGGTATAAGGATACAACAGAAATTGCCCAAGCGCTGCCTATGGCTTGATCGCAATCTTCAACGCCCCTCGACTACTCATCTTGTTCAGCGCATCCTGGTATTCCTCCAGCTTGTAGACATCCGTAACCATTCCCTTTACCTTGACTTTTCCCCCATCAAGGTAGGCAACGGCCCGAGGGAAGCAGTACGTTTGCGAGAAAGATCCGATAATCTACGATGGGAAAGGTGAGGAGAAACGTTCCGACGCGTGACTAATCCAACCCACCTTAATCTCGTCACCAAAAATCTTGGACGGTGGCCAGTGTACAAGGGCCTTGTTCTCGTAGACGCCGTATATCATCAGTGTTCCTCCCCTGCGCACATAGTTGATGGATTCATTCGCGAGCTTTTCCACTCCTGTAGCCTCCACAACGATGTCGAATCCGTACGGATTGTCAGCTTTAAGCTTCGCCCACTGCGGCTCAGGGTTCTGGCGGTCGAGTTCAATGTACTCGTCAGCGGCCTCGAGTTGCTTGGCGATGTCCATCTTGATACCCTTGTTGGCCGCAATAACAACTCGTGCAGCGCCATTGAGCTTCAGGAGCTGGGCCAGTATGAGGCCCGTGGGACCAGCGCCAAGAAGGAGGACGTCGACACCGACTGGCGGGCTGAGCTTATCAAGGCCATGGATAGCGCAAGCGGCGGGCTCCAAAAGAGTTGACTCTTCATCGGTGAGGTTCTTTATCTTGTAAAGTTTCTTTTGCTGACTGAACCGCGAGTGGGTATCCCATGACCAACACCACGATACGGGATAGACTCACTATACAATGTATTCGGCAAATCCACCGTCCAACGTAACGCCCCGCGCATTGAAGTTCTCACACAAGAGGGACTGCCCCCGTCGACAATAGAAGCAATTTTCACACTGCGCCATCGGTCCGACCAAGTCAGTACCCTCATTTTCAATTTTGAGTGTGAACTCACACTAATGCCAACATCAGCAACGCATCGATCGCCTATCTCGAAACCCTTGACATTTTTACCCATTTCCACGACTGCGCCGATGGCTTCATGGCCAGGGATCAGCTATTATGGCACAAGATAAGGAATTTGATTGATGGCACTGATCCAAAGAGGGAACTTTACCGGGAACTTTGAGATGAACTCGCCGTCGTGGATGTGTGCGTCAGTACCGCATACACCTATTAAATAAAACAGCGATCTCATCGGTCAGCGCGATGCAGTGGTTCAGCGGGTTCCCGACTAACCACAGCACGTCACTGCAGAACAAAATTAGCGCGCTGATATCGCTGGTTAAATGCGAGTGAATGAAATCACCCTTGAGAAGGACGTCATCATCGCCGACCTGGGGAATCGGGACTTGTCTGATCTCGAAATCTTGAGGCTAGATAGCAACGACAAATCAGAGGTGCGCAAATCGGACGTTGCGTGAGGTGACCTTGTTGTACCACAGGGCTCTCATAGTACCCTCAGGCATGTTGGGGACGGTGTTGGGGGCGGAAGGATGGGGGAAATAAAGAGGGAGAGAAACGACGGCCGCTATCGCAACCCGCCTGCGTCCGTTTTATAGTGGGATTTCATGTCAAAATTGTCCGTTTTGGAATGGTACATGACGTCGCTCAACCCTTTTTGGGAGAGTGGCAAGAATTGGTATCACGTGGCACTGGACGCGTCTGATCGCGGAATACCCATCTGACCTAGCAGAGGTCCGTCTACAGTCACAGGTCCTTGATAACGCTGCCTGCTTTGGTGGCCCCCTCGATTGTCTCGTCCAGACTTGGCGAGGTGAGGGCATTCGGGGACCATAGCGTAAGTCCCTCCACCGCCTCCGAGTCGGCGCAATCATCTACTCTGGTATCATATTAATCTTCGTACCCATCCAGGGTCTCCCAGTTCCCATGCTCGGCGCCATGGAAGAACTGCTGCTCTCTTCGTAGCCTACAGAACCTTATCCGCTGGTCCACTTCAACCACCTCCTCTCATCAGCTCACCCTTCCCGAACTTGGTCTTGCAGCGCTGGTTTTCTCGCTAGCTTCATCGCGTCCGTGGTTGGTTCATCCATCACCCCATGACTAACGTATACGTGTCTTTAGGACCCCAATAGAACTAGTCAAGTGTAAGATGCAAGTCCAAATGCTTGCAGTCCCCCCGAGGATCCCCAACGCCCCCTTCCTTTGGTCCAGCAACCCAGCAACTATTATCAATAATATCACCCATGCCTCTGCTCCACAGAAGCCCACATGTGTCACACGGAAATTACCGGGTCCAATGGCAATTATCACAAGTATCGTACGCACCTCGCCTCTGGGGCACCGTGATTCGTGAGACAGGGGGAACAGCTGTATGATTCGCTTCGAAAGAATTTCACTGCTTTTTGCTAGGCGCACCCAATACCAACCACCTCCAATAGGAGTTTTACACCCCAATGATCAATCCACCGAACTCTTACCCTGGGAATCCGCCCTCTCCGCGCATTCAGCCTAGGACCGGGAGTTTCAACTCACGCCTCATATATTTTCTGCTAGACATAACACACCCCATACGTATAGTACCTAGACCTACATTTGTGTTCTCCACATAGCTAGTCATACAACACCCCCGATCACTTGGTCAACCAATCCGTCACAAAGAGCGCCGCTTCCCGAATCATGGCAGGGGTACATTCATGCCCAACATTATCCTCTAGCACCACCTTCTTCACACCATCACCTACTTCTAGCCCCTCAACAAACTCCCGACATGCAGTCCAAGGCACCAATTTGTCCTCGGCGCCTGATAACACAAGAATCTTCTTACCCAAGAAAGGGTTCGTAACGTCGTTTTTCCGGAACGCAAAGCTGGCCGGATCGTATGCGTCTACGTAGGCTTTCAACTGGGGTGGATAGTACGGAGCTTCTAAGGGGACTCCACGAAATTGAGCGCGCTGGGATATGAGTTTGGTATAATCCGGGCATCCAATGATGGGAATGGCAAGCTGGATCCGGGGTTCTGGTCAAGAGCAGGATATCGGCGTAAGGTAACAGCTCAAATCCAAAGGACCGAGTTCGGGCCACGTACCGCGGGTAAGTGCAATCCAGGTTGAGTGACCCCCGAGACTGATACCTGCCACTCCCCATCCGACGATGTCCCGCGAGTACAGGTATGCAGGGATATGGTCGATCAGGAACGTGAGGTCGTGTACCGTACCAGCTGACCAGTCCCAAGTCAGCATGAGGGCGAATTCGCATTGAGAGGGGCTCGGTCTACGTATACATACTCTGTATGGTGTACATGTCCAAGCTAAAATAACTCGCGTTTGTCAGTAGGGATATTCGGAGATTGGTTAGTGCAACGTTACTGACGCATGTTGGGGGTTATTCTTAGCGGGATCCTTGTGCCATCCTTCGTTGCGCAAGGGGTCTATGAGACGTTTTCCGTGGTTACGATGATCCTGATCTCCTATGAGTCAGCGATGCCCGAACTTTGAAGGCAGCTTCATCGTAAGGTACTTGCATATGCGATGATGATCAAGTCCTTTCTCCTGTGGGTACCCTGTCCATAGTTGATCTCGAGGATCGATTTCGCAACATGTACCACGCTGTCTGTGGAGAAGGTACGACCATGCAGCAGGAACAAAGCATGCACGGGTAAGTTGGAGTCAACGCTATCGCGGTGGCTGTGGACCTCGACAAGTATGCCGCCGACGAAGAGTTGGTTGACGATGACAGACTCGGACATGGTGGGATGAGTCAGGCTCTGAACTCATACAAACTCGCGCTGGACAGCTTGGAATTAGGCCGCTGTAGTGATTTTGGGAATATTTCGGCCAGGGTGTGGCCGTGAAAGGTTCAAGACACCGTGTGTACCACGCTTAGGTAGGCTGAATACAGTCATTCGTTTCTCCACTTGTGAGGGAACAACTCACGATGCCAACCGGAGGGACGTTCTTATGTTTCATCGAGTCCTAACAACAGGTGACTTTTTGGCAAAGTTGATCTGATGTCCAACCAACGCCGAACGACAGCCGGAATTTGTACAGGTTGGCCATGGTAGGTGCCAGTGGGGCCGAGGATTTTATATTGTTGACCATCTTGGAGCATGATGCTGATGGCCATCAGTGCTTGGTGACACACGCCAGTGTGGGCGGTCCAGAAGGGTGCACGGTGGCAAGATGTGGGTCCGACTCCCATCGCCTCCAACCTGCTGTGTGGGTCATCACAACAACTCCTGGCGCCGGACTCTCATAGAGTCTCTCGTAAACACAACCGTGCCATACAATTGTCAGGTAAGCATTATGTGGTACAGAATCCATGCTGAACATTCGAATGGTTCGCAGTGCAGCTGAAACTTGCCTGTCAGCATTGGATGCTTCCACTTGTGGATGAAACCTTCTTTATCCTCTGCCAGGCCTTGTAGGAGATGTGCCCGTGAGTGTTTGTGGGTGTCTGGACACGCAATCTGTCTGTGGATATACTTAGCTCGTGTGGTATGCCTCGCCGTTTCAGTGATGAGAATCTGCGCCTACAAAGAAGGCAGTACCTCGTGTTATCACCCCATCGCATCTAGTGAGCTTGATGTTTTTCAAGTCGCACCATTGGCTACCGAATTTGCGATGGACAATAGCAGTACCCAGAGACGAGCTTCGGACCCCATCTGGGATCTCTGGTGCTTCATATCACCACCACAGGATCATCGCAGGATGTACACCGTCAACAGCATGTTTGCATGCCTCGTGTCTAAAGGTTGTAGCAAGGTCACAGCAAGGATCATCGTTCCGCATCGCACCCACAGCACCTACGGGACGCATAAAGCCTGCACCCTTACCCTCCTCCCATCATCCTCTCTTCCACCTCTCATTGCTACTAATGAACTTCAACTTCGGCCGTAGCTTGCGCGGCAATACGAGGCGGCCAACTACTAATTCATCTACCTCTGTAGTAACAGGGAGTCAGTCTCCCCCAGACGACAACTGGGATGCAATCGACCTCTCGTCAACCGAATATGCGCGTAGGCGCAGGGAATTGATGCAATTCATCAACGACTTGCGTTCCTTGGGGCAAGTTAAGAACCGTAGTGCTCCTCCGTGTGATTAACCTCGTTTCTCCAGTGCGGAGACGTTGATCGATCTTCCTTCTATCGTCGTTATCGGTGGCCAGTCCGGTACGTAGCGACATTGTGTGAGTTGATTTGGTTTCA
>JBBPNY010000403.1:0-19738 GCA_038091165.1 Rubroboletus pulcherrimus
CCTTGACGTCGTGCGGTGGCGAGACACTGAGCGCAGGTGAATGCGGGTGGGACGGGGTCCGAGAGCGCGACTGGCTCTGGGTGTCCACCACGTCCTCTTCGAGGGTGGTATCGAGCTGCACTCGACCCTTCTTTGCAGGCGATTTCACGTCGAGCACGTGCTAGTATGGGAATTCGAAAAGGCCAGGAACAGGGCGTGTTGGGGGGGTGAATTTACGTCAAGGGATGCGCCAGAGGGTAGGGCGAGAAAGAAGACGTACAGCACTGGTGGCAGTCCTGGGCGTAGCTGGCTCGAGAGAGACCTCCCGTTCCCGTTTCCTGGAGAGGGTTTGTTCTGTTCGGATAGATGTACACATGTAGTTTGGAATCGGATGCACGATGAGTCAAGGTAGGCCGGTCTGATAAAGCAAGGCCGTCACACTGCAGCCAGATAAACGCACCTGTACACTCGTTTGCGTCGGGCGAGGGGGACGGGGAGGGTGGGGAGGGCTTGCGGTCGTTGCCGACGGTGACAGAGGCGTCGTCGGCGGTGTCAGGCATTGTACGCCGGTGGTCTGTGCGCTGTGAATGTTGTGTGGTGTACTTGGAAAGCGGGAACAACAGGCGCAGCTGACAAGCGGCAGAGGAAGCACTCGGCACAACCCGATTACAACAAAAAGACCCCTCTCCGCCCGGTCAAGATTCTCATTTCAACCAACTTCCATGTATACAAAATAACAATAGCAATGTCTATCTCAAAGCCCTTCTTTCCGCCGTCGCTCGTCTGCAATGCTCAACACGTGAACGAGACTCGGCTCAAAGACCGGCTTGGTCAACACACTAGGAACCGCGTCAGCGCACGCGTGTGGAAGAGTGGACAATACTCACCGATCCACCCCTGCCTCAAAGTACTCTTTCTGGTCCCCGATAAGTGCGTTTCCTGCGCCATCTCAGTGTCTCGCCAGGCGTCCGAGGAGCAAGCGCCTTACCAGTCACACCGACGACAAAGTCGTGCCGGCCCATCTCCCGGAGCTTCGCCACTACCTCTAATCCAGACATGATCGGCATCTGGTTATCCAGGAATACGACATCGTAGCGACTGGGCGTTGATACATCGTCGTCTTGCCCAAGATCCTCAGAGAGTGACCCAGATGGAGGGTCTTCATTGAACCCCTGTCTCTGCCTGAACGTCCTCCCAATGATCATCTCGAGAGCGATCTCCCCATTCTCTGCTGTTGAGACGTGACAGCCGAGTCTCGAAAGTGTCCGCGACATGATCGTTCGCGTCAACCGGTCATCATCTACAACGAGCACAATCATGGGCGGCTCGAATACAGCAGATGCCGCCCTCCGTAATGACGGCGCTGGTGTTCCCTGAATAGGTGATTTCAGGCAGCTTGCAGCGGGTTCCACGGAAACAGGCGATAGAGAGGTTGTCGCGAGTAATGCATCCGTAGACCCAGAATCAGGAGATGGCAATGGACTCCGATTCGTTTGGATAAGCCCCGTGGAGTTCCCTTCCACTATAGTGGGGGTACTACCTGCCAGAGAACTCTCCGGAAGAGAATGGCTACCTTTATAACTCGATAAACTGGATGTCCCAGCTACCGTGGAAGGCAACGGAGGGCCAAGCTGGGTCCCAGAAGAGAGCTCCCCGATGGTTCTCGTGAGCACGTGTGGTTCTGATTCGTCGCTCGCATTCGGCAACTTCAACTCCACCAAGCCCCCTACGCAAAAAAATTTCAGTGGAAGGATGTAAGAAAACAGGGTGTGCGTATACCCTGATCCATAAGCGACTCCATCGCATTGGGAGCCGATGCCGGTCGCGGAGACCGGCTCTGGAGCATGTCAATAGATAACGATCCCTCGAGACCAGATGAATGCCTCTCGGTCAGCCCAGACTCGGGGTCTGGCAGATCGACAACTTTGACACCCACACCCAGCGCTATTTCGCAATTCCCATGACAAATGGTGCCGTGATACCATTAATAGCGGGAGAAGAGAGCATATGAGGTCTTGATGACGAGACGGGGATGAAGTATGGTACATACGCAATTCAACCCAAAATGTTGATCCATGCCCAAGTTTCGAGCGCACTCCCAAACGCCCACCACTCAATTTCACGATTTGTCGTACCAGAGCCAACCCCAATCCAGTACCTTTCCCACCTTGTTGTCGCCCCTGTTCGGTTTGATTGAATGCGGCTATACGAATGACTTGTTACCTAAATGGCTCAAGACTCGAGAAGACTCACTAAACAACTTCCCCTGTGTAATCTCGCGGGGTGGTATTCCATTGCCCGTATCACTGACCTCGATGCGCACAACTATTCTTTTCAACGGGCTCTTGCGCTGTACAGCGGGATTGTCGACAGCTTCTTGGTCGTCTCTGACATGGTAAGTAGATGTTGGATCCACTTCGTCCCCGGGAGTCACCAGGACCTCTGCAATGGCGTCCTCCAGTTCTGCCCGAGGTCGTAGAACATGTCTTGGTTCAGGGTGAGGATGGGCAGGAAATACGAGACGGGTCGTACAGGTGACACGCCCACCCGCAGGAGTAAACTTGCACGCATTACTGTCGTTGCATCGTTAGATGAGACCCTTCAGAGAACTTCAACCCCTCACCTAGCGAGGTTGTTGATGATCTGGCGGAGTCGTATGGCGTCCCCGAGGACCACCCCATCTTCCACATCGGTCATAATACTCGGATCTTCCCCTGCAGCTTCACAAGCTGCACAGCGTGCGACCTACGAAATCAGATGATAGTTCAAAACAGCAAGCGCACGACCTACGTCATCAATTCTCTTGTCTAAATGGGTCACTAATTCAAGATTACGTGCATCGGTGGCCATCCGTAATGGTATGAAGAGGGTTCGTATCACTGCATGGAATGCATATGGTTTGGATAAGATCTCAAAGCGCCCACTATCCATGCGATTGCTGATAGGATGTCAATGGTGATTTATGAAAAGTATAAGGGGGACTCACAAGTCAAGCATATCATTGAGTACTTTACAAGCGTTCATCAGGAAAGATAAACGGTTCATAAGAAAACCGACCTTTGGACATCATCACTAAGCTACCTCCAAGTGCCATAAACTCGATTTCTTGCGCCCTGGACACTGCACCGGACGCTTCCATGTTCTGAACGGCCAAGACTGCCGCAGGCAAAGATTAGTAAGGTTATGGATACTTGTCGGTAATACGCACGCGCTGTATTCAGAGGTACCCGGACCTGTGTTGGTTACAATATAAATTATGGGGACTCGTTACGATCAAAGTAGTACTCATCATGAAAAACATAACTGCGATCCCGCGTTAGCTACTCCGAGAAAGACACGATGCAAAGGAAGATTTACGAAGTAAGTCGACGCTTCGAGTCTGCTTCTTTGCGTTCATTGATCTGTGCCTTTTGTGTTTCTTTGAATTGAATCTTGAGTTGTTCGCGGAGAATGAAGAGTCTCCTCTCGGACTGCGAGCCTGTCAATGCGCTGGACCAACGAACGCAAATGAAATCTACTCACGTTCTCATGCATATAATGGACAAAGAGAAGAAAAATGTGGTATAGGATGAAATTCAAGAGGTCTTCCTTGACGTATTAAAGTTTATCCATCCATATGGATTAAATCACGTACTCCGAACCCAGATTGAGCGATATGGCAAGATCAAAACAGATGCACTGACACGAGACCGTGTGAGGGGGAATGAAACAGTGTCCCAGTTTCCACTTACACGATAAAGAAGGTCAAAGCTCCGATAAGTGCGGCCATCCGGCTTGCTTTCAATCCAAATAATGCAATGGTTTGCAAAGCCGAGGTATAGCTGGTTAGATCGTCAACTGGGTAAAAAGCACGGGATAGGAAAGTCGTACTTACTAGAACATGCCAAGAAAGTCCTTGGTACCCATTTCAAAAACGTGGACTGGGCTATAGAAGCCACACAAGTACCTTTGAGGAAACGATGTCAGGCACAGGTGAGATTCCAAGAAGCTGGTGGTACAAACATGGAGAGAAGCTCATACAAGCCCCTGAAAATTCCTTAATATGCACTGATAAGCTGAATGAGAATCACTCACCAACACCAAGTCGCACATCCCACAAGTATTTGGTATGGGATTGGACGATCTCGAGGAAAGTCGAGCACGACAAGTACAAGCAATGGGAGAGTCAAGGCGGGAGTGAACTAGCTGGATGTCAGCGTTCATTGGGGTGAACAAGAAGACTGACTGACACCCCATAACCATATTTTGTCGAACATGGTGATTGGGCTGGCGATGGTACAAGCGCCGATGGCCCAGTTTACGACGAGGAAGAGAGAGGACCACAATACCAACGACTGGGAGTGATTGAAGGCGATATTTGAAGAGGAAGAAAAGAAAGAGATACCTTTTTGATAAACCAGTGCTCTTTGTGAAATCTCCGCTCGGTCCGTTCGTCAAGAAAGCGAACGCAGAAAAATTTGACAATGGCAGGCCATGCTTCCCAGCGAAGGGACCAGAGTAACACGGGGAGGAAACTGCCGTCGTCTGGCATTGGGGTTGTGTCACGAGCAAGGCTGGTGCCAATCTGAGCGTGACTGTCAGAGGATCTTGTGAGTCCGCGTTCGGAGGGTTGATTAAGGGAGCTTCTGAGGTCCTCTGTCCAATCTCTGTCGACGACGATCTCGTCCACCTCGTCTCCGTCGACGTCGTCATCGGTGCGCTGGCGAGCTTGATTGCTCTCGAAGGAGCTGTCGGCAACTGCGGAGGAGTCGGAGGGTGAGTCGGCGCCGACTCGCTTAACGAAGCGGGCCCAATGGGCTTTGAGGCCAGCGAACCTGGCGGTCCTTGTTTTCTTGCGGCGCGAGGAGGCCGGTGGGCCCGCGAGTGCGACGGGGACGGGGAGTTGGGACAACCCGGGGCGGGGAGGGGCGGTGACGGACGGGGTGACGTCAAGAAGGCCAGCCATCGCGTGGACGATGAAGGCGAGTCCAAGAGACGGCGGAGGGCGACATTCGAGGGAAGAGATAACACCGGCGATCGCGGACGCTGCAGATGGAAGTCGCGCAGCCAACCCGCTTGTCCTCCCGCCGGCACCAATCAGGCAACGGCCGGTTTCAGCCTCCGAACCCCTCCCGACACACGTCCACCCCGTGTCCGCCTTCCAAAATAGCAGCCAGCTTTCTCTCGTTTGCCTCCACCGGCCGACCTCGGCTTGCACATTCGCGCTCCGTCGGAGTTTGATTATTCCACGGCATTCTGCCTTTCTCGTATCACACCTTCTCCACCTTGTCTCCTTCGTCATACACCTCGTCCCGCCCGTAGCTACACATACCCCTCCAGGTACGCAAAAAATATGTCTCACCTCGCATCATCCAGTGACTTCTACCTCCTCAGCACCTCGGTTGATTTTTTGCACCCCATCTCCCCCACACTGCTTATGATGGCAGTGCACTTCACCCTCAAGAACGGGGACAAGGTCAAAGTCAACGGTAAAAATCAGCCCTCACCTCTTTCCATCCCCTCTTATCCATAGTAATGCTATGCTGCAGACCATGTGTACTGTTCCCCTCCTTGGTCAGTCCGGGACGGCACCCCTTACTCTGTTGCACGCATCATGGAGTTTCTCCCCCCGGAAGGGATTGCCAAAGGTAAAGGAAAGGGCAAGGAAACTTATACTCGTGTTCGGCTCGCCTGGTACTACCGTCCAAGCGACGTCAGCGATCGCCCTGTCGCCGACTCTCGCCTTCTCTTAGCTGCCATATATTCGGAAGTGTGCGACATCAACCAACTTCGGTCCAAATGCTTCGTCACCCACAGGGATAAAATAACTGACCTCGCTGGTTGGAAGAAACGCCCTGACAGATTTTATTTCAATCGTTTATTTGACCCTTACATCAAGAAGGAATTCGAAGTCATCCAAGCCACCGACGTCCGAAACCGTACGTACCACACAAAGTCACGTGTTTTCAACTCAGCTCCATCTATCTGCGCAGTACCCGATCACATACGCCAAGTTTTGCTCTCCAGATATGAATATGTGGTCGCGGAGAAAGATGTCGTCCCCGACCTCACAGATACCCTTCGTCTGTGCGCCACGTGCAGCCAGTGGTGCCCAAAGTATGTCGCAGTATCCACACTGTCACGCACGGATCTTATTGACTCCGTGCATTAATTAAGCCCCGATACCGTGGGATGTGATAGATGCAAAAGGTTCTTTCACATGGGCTGCGTTCAGCCACCCCTCCTTGCAAAACCGTCGCGTGGTTACGGTTGGACGTGTGCGCCGTGTTCGAAACGCCATGAAGAAGAAGTCGACAGTCATGAAGTCCGTCACCCCACACCGGTAACGAAACCCAAGTCGAACGCGCCAGCACCTCGGGGGCGTGGCCGCCCACGAAAGGATCGAACCCTGGCCGAGAAGGAGGAAAGCATGGACATCAAATACTTCAAAATGTGGCCGTTCCGATATTTTGGGTGAGTGACCATTTCCTACCTTTATCCCCTATGTCAAACACTTGGCATGCCGCAAACCCCTCAAGTCAATACACCCTTGTGGAGGATACGCTTGGTACGTGTGAAAATTTCCATTAATGGAAAAGGTTATATATGGATCGTAGATCCCGACGACCTCATTTTTCCTCGTGCCGCGACCCGTGTCGGGCCGAAGTATCAGGCTGTGATCCCCCCTCTCAGTGCCATAGTCTCGTCATCAGTCAGTGACGGTGCTCTCCCACCCAAAAACGTCGTGGACGGCGACCAAAGAGGGGGCGACAATACCATAGCGGTACTGAGCATCATTAACGACTTAACGGACGAGGAAGGTGCGCATATATGTAGCATGCTGTTAGGTAATTCCGGCTGACTGTCATCCAGTTGCAGAACGTAAGTGACTTGGTATTTTGCCGCGTTCTCTTCACTAATCGCTCTGTCTGTGAAGTGGAAGAATGGAAGTCTGCTCTGACCAGGAGGAGCGATGATCTGCACAGTGTGGATTGGATTACAGAGGCATTGCGCCGTTTCTCACAGGCACATTTGATGGACAGGGGGTGGTCCACCGTGGACATGAGTGTCCCCACTCGTACCGAGAAGGTAACCGTCAGACATCCACTTACGTTGATTCACCTTGATCAAACTCTACCTTGTTTGCTCCCCCCCTTGTAGTGGAAGAAGGGGGAAACTAGATATATTGATAGAGAATGGACGGCGGAAGAGGTCGCTGCTTTTGAAGATGGCATTCTTATTCATGGTCCAGAGCTCCGAGCGGTACGTGATGAAGTGGGTACGCGGACGGTACCCGAGGTCGTCCGATTTTACGGCCGCTGGAAAAAGTATGTTTCCACGCTTGCGATGCCATTCTATTTTTTCATACTTGACGTTAGCTCCAAGCTAAAGGAGGAGCATATACGCGCTCGCGAGCGTGCTGCAGTCAAAGAAGATGAGGAAGAAGAGGCAACCGTAGATGTGCCCATGTCCGACGATGAAGGATCTATCATCCGCGGTTCGGCCAAGGCAAACAGTAGTTGTGGCGCTTGTCGAACACGCGAATCCGATACTTGGTGGCGGGCTCCCAAGGGCCTCGCCACCGACATCCTCTGTGAGACCTGTGGCACGAATTGGAGGAAATATGCAGACTTGAATGTCCGACCCGTTCGCGAGGAGATCTTGCCCCCAGGGAAGAAGAGTGTAGAGAAACGCGAAGGCACGCCGTTGAGTGCTCCGAATGCGAAGCGGCTCAAGGTATGATCTTTGATCGAGCATTTTTACTGAATTGATTTCGTCTTGGACAGACCTCTGTAACGACGAATGGCACACCCCCACCCGTCACACCCGCTGCACCTCAATTACGTTGTCTAGCGTGTCAAAAGAGTGGACCCATGGGTAAAGTCCTCAAGTGCAGCCAATGTCATTTCCGAGCACATGCAGGTAAATACCTCATGATTTTTGATGGATGATAAATACTTATACGTCTGTGAAGGAGCATGTGGTGTCTCTGCGGACAAGCACGCTGTAGAATCATGGCTATGTGATCTGTGCGACAACGAGAAAACACAAGAAGCGTCTCTGGTGAGTAACCTCTTTGGCTTATACATGGCCCCTACCTTACTTCAGCTCTGCAGAATACCAATTGTGTGCTCTGTCCACGCAGTAAATCGAAGATGTCAGCGAAGGATACGGATTCATTTTTGCGTGCTGCAAAGCCCACAGAAGGCCAAGGATGGGTCCATGTCTTGTGTGCCGTATTCTTTCCCGAGGTCACGTTTTCCGATGTTGTACATCTACGGTTGGTGGAAGGTATCAGTACCATCCCTCGTGCTCGTTGGTCGGCGGTACGTACCCCCCTCCTGATATCCGTGATGGTCATTCTTATATGCTGCAGCGGTGCACCGTGTGCGGTGAGGTAGACGGTGCTGTCATTCGATGCAGCGATTGCATTCGAGAATACCATGCTTCTTGCGCTTGGAGGAACGGCCACCGGTTCGGTTTCGAGATGCAGCCTGCGAGTTGTTCCCCCTTTCCTCAACACTCCCACGCTAACACAACCGGTCCTCCATCTAGATCCGGAATCACCGCCGTGACGCCATCGCGACCACGTTCAAAGGCGACACAGGCAACATGGTTCCCATCGTCTGTTGTCAAGAACACGATGCGAGCAAACACGTGCTGTTCGACATGTGCGAGGCGGACGAAACTGGCGAGGTAATTACCCTTGAACGTTTTTCTTTGCCTTTTGAAACGTGCTGACTTGTTTGCTCCTTGTTTTTTCTTTGCCCCTTGCACACGCTGCCTCGTTTTTCCCCCTGGCATCCCTCCAGACCGCGCTCCAAGCATACTGCCGAACGTACAAACAAGCACCCGTCTCCCAAGCCCACGCACTCCTCCGCAAAGCCCGGCGCCTCGACGCCCTCCTCCACCCACACCGGCTCGACGTCCTCGACGGCCCCACCGAACCAGACCACCAATGCGCCCTATGCACGACACAGTATTCCCCGTGCTTTTATCGGAGCAGGTTCTACCCCGATCGATGGCATTGTCACAAGTGTCATTGGTCATTGCAGGCCGAGGCGAGGGACACAGCGTCGGTCGATGAATGGTCGGAACTCTTGTCGCCGCGCGCATCGCGGGCGATGCAAGAGTGAAGACGGTGTTGTGGTTGTGAATTTGCCCCATGGCATGGCGTCGTCGTCGTTCGCAGTTGCACCAGCCTGGGTCCCGTTTGTTTTCTTTTCCGAGTCAGCATTTTCTTGCCACTGCCATTATGGCCACATGGGTACATCTGCTTGTAAACTAGTTCAATCGGGGAAAGAACGAAAAAAAAAAAAGGAAAGGAAAAGGGAGAGAAAAGTATGAGATGCAGCACGATACAAACATCAAATGGCAAGGGTAGTACTGTGTGTGTGAACAAAAGGAAGGGAACCATAAACATCCAAATAAGCAAGGCTTAAATATCCGTAAGCGGTTGGACGGAGAAGTGAGAGAATGTCACGCCGAGTCGGAGAACATGGCAGGTTCTACGTTTTGATTCGCTTGTAGTATAGCACGTATGCGGGGCGCCCCTGTCGGATGGTCAGAGGTGTGTCTGAAATTGGGAGAAAGCGAGTATGTACGTACCACCACATCCTTGGTGTCTGTTGTCGGGTTAATCCGACTGTCATCGCAATAAAGCCATCCAGGTCGCGATGCAACAAACGCCGTGTCTTACAATATCCATGAGCCCGAACCGGAACGACGCATACCAAAAGCGACGGAACAAAGAAACTCACAGTGACCATTGCTCAGACTACCAAAGTGGTTCGTGACGCCGTACAGATCGTACTTGTATGGCGGCACCTGTACGCGCGGGTCATCGGCCGCACTCGGCGGCTCCGCGTTCTTGCGCATGTCCGGTGGGAGTGGAGGTGGCATGTAGTTGGTGAGATCGAGGCTTTTGAGAGGGAAATCCACGATCGTTTCGATCTTGTCTGTGAAAGGTCCCTTGACAGAGAAGCGCTTGAGGTGGATCAACAAAACGGGAGGTAAACGCGAGAGTGAGAGATTCTTTGTGGCACTGCGCAATGCTTTGCATTTTGGACAATGCCTGAGGGAGGTCAAGGGGTGAGCTCGTTTTAGGATAGGTAGACAATATGCTCACCAGGCCTCTGACTTTTCCAGTACCTCTTCCTTGACAAACGCGTCTAAACATGAACGCAAGGAAACCTTTGACGGACCCTTGATGGAAGGTATCGGCAAGGACAAATACATGAATGAATTATAGGTCGTGGAAGTCTGAAATGTCGAAGTCGTCAGTACGACAAAGCCCTGGAAGTCGAGGGTACCATTAACACTGACGTGGTGGCAAGTCAGACACTCCATCCTATTCCGAAATTGTCCTTGGAAATAATCCACGATCAGGCTGTCATTTCGCATCCTGTATATTTCCCACTCTTGCTCGCTCGCGATTTGCTGAGGCAGTTTTTCGAGTTCAGCTTCGCGTTCGGGTGATGGTTCGTTGTTAGGTTTCGCGATTACACGATTGAGGTCTTCGTGAAGGCCATCCAGGAGGAACGTCAAAAACTCTTGCGAGTCATGCTGGTCTGAACCACTAAACTGGGCCGCATGATTGCATATTGATTTCTAGTGGGGGAAGTAATTCGAGCGCCGGGTTAAGTTAGTGAAAAGATAGACGTACTCGGAACCCAAAAGGGTTTAAGTGGGGAAGCTCTGAATGCGACATGTCGTAGAGGATGCTTGCAAACGCACGCGCCAAGCTCCCTTTCGTCCCCAATGGATTCACCATATTCACCGCGTTCTTCCACCGTCCATCTTGAGTACGGTCAGTAATCTCGTTATGTTCAGTGTTTAACAAGTGGACCATACCCGCGAAGAATCTTGCAAAGGGTACCGTGGCGCTCAAACACTGAATCGTCGCATTCATGTAGCACGTGTTGCCCAGATTCTTCAACCCGGCCGTATTGATTTGCATATCAGACCAATAAACAACTGGATAGTCAGACTGGATGGTCGGGGGTTTTGGACCTGCTTTGGACATGTATGGTACCGAGACAGAGTATGAAGATGAATGCAGGAGACGAGGTCGTGAGTCCTGACGCTCAGATACAGGAGTAGCTACGGGTGGGGGTGGCCGAATGACGTGGAGATCGGGGTAGTCGATGGATGTTGGACGATGCGTAAAGCCAGAACCTGTGGGTCCATTCATGTACTCGCTTCGCCGTCTTGCCAACGGCGAAGGGTTGATGGATGCTTGAGGAGGGAGGGATACAGGAGTGAACGATGAAGGGATTGGAGAGAAGGAGGATGTGCTTGTTACAGGAGGTGATGCTGGAGTGATTGAAGGGTATGTGATGGGTGTTGTGCTTGCTGTACCGCTGCCAAGAGAGTAAATTGTCGGCCTGGGTGATTGTGATATCTGCGACTAAACAGTGAAAGTGGTGCCACCAGGAGTATCAATACGTCTTACACTTTCCGATTGACTATGAGAATGTGATATAGTTGATGGAGGTTTAGATTTCGGTTGTCGACGAACTAGTGATGGAGAACCATCCGAAATCACGTCAATTTCTGGGGTCTTTCTGGACATTCTTTGATCATCGTCGGCTGTGAACATCATTTGAAACATTGGAATAGTGAGGACATACAAAGGGGACAACTCCGAAAGTCGTTTATCCG
Organism: Rubroboletus pulcherrimus; assembly: GCA_038091165.1. NCBI lineage: Eukaryota > Fungi > Basidiomycota > Agaricomycetes > Boletales > Boletaceae > Rubroboletus > Rubroboletus pulcherrimus. The sequence goes on from JBBPNY010000403.1 coordinate 11,623, forward strand.
TCAACACGTCGTTTGCATGCGATGAACCCGGCAGCGACCGATTGCGTGACACATCAGGGATCGACGCTAAAGATAATATCGCACCTGAGGTACTACTGATGCCATTCTCGAGAATGCTGTTCGTTGAGGCCCGCGTTCCACCGGGAGCTCCGCGGACGACCTCATCAGAAAACTTTTGCTTCCACGACTGAAGACCCCCTACAAGTAACACAGGCGTATGGCGCAGAAACTTCCGGTATGCACTGTCAAACACGGCTCGGACAAAGGCCGAGAGCGGACCAGTAACATCATACGTCTCTGAAGAAGCATCATAGAGAACTACAAGGTCAAATTTGTCACGGTTCTGAAAGAGCACCCATTCTTCGCGTGGTGCGATAACTAGTGAATCTTCAAGGCTGGCAGCCGTCACGCTACGCCTATCGTCAGCAGACAACATGTCAGTGCATGGATCCCTAATTACCTTGGACGAGCAAGGACGGACGGCTCGAGGCATACTATAGCATCCGTTCTGATATGTCCATTGTCGAATTCTTCTCGTGTCCGCATGTCAACCACAAGGGTTTTAAGACAGGGTGCATCCAAGTATTCACGCAGGAGTTCGGGAAGGATGGTATTTGACGCCCGAATCACTGGTTTTTCTGGTACGGGTGATGTCTTCGAGGAGAGTGGGGAGGACGCGAGACTGTTAATTGACGGTTTTGAAGCGATTGCCGGAGAAGCTGGGCGACTGATGAAGGCGTTTATAGTTGGTGTTATTGGTGTACTCGAAGGTCGTGGTCCAGGGTCGATGGATAGCGATGGGAATTGTTTGAAATGAGGTGAGATGGACATTTCAACACCGTTTACGTCGTTCGATTGTGAGGTAGACGACCGGTAGGTGGTACTACTGCTCCCTGTGGGTTCTGGGACTGGGACGGGCGGGAATCTGGATGTAAATTCGTCCAATTCGTCTATGGATGGGAAAGCCTGTGAAAACTCAGCGATAGTAGTATGAGCAAGGGGAGGTGAGGATGATTCTGAGGATGTCGGCGAAGGAGGACCTAGGCTGGAGGGCGGAACAACAGCGTGGGGCGATGATGTCGTTGAGCTATTGTTTGATGGTGGAATGGCGGCTGAAAGTGGTGGAGGGGGCGGCGCTGATACAAGCGTTGGTGACAGTTTATGCGTGCGTGTGGGCTCGGGGGATTTGAGTGGGATGGAAAGAGGGGTAGAGGGTGCAGCGGGGAATTCTCGGGAGGTACGCTTGGAGGTATCAACGTCCAATCCAGCGTCGTTCAACTTCCTGACACGATCAGCTATGGAGGTCCCGAGTCGTCTGCTTGGTCCTGCATCAGTGTTATCGTCGCTGATGGCTGATATGAGTAAAGTTGAGATATATACATTAATAATGCTCACGTTGCAGCGGATTTTTCCAGATCGGTCAACTTTGCCTCGATGGCTTGGGCACGTTGCGTAAGATTACTGAGCTCGGTCTAATGATGCAAACATTAACCGCAAATGAGTCTGACGAGATAAAGATCAACCTTTTGGAAATCCATGAACTCCTTGTACAAAACCCCATGCCGTCCGGGTTTGTTTTCAGCGATGAACTCTGCGCTGTTCATGAACATGTGAGTTAGGCTACCGGCCTTCAAAAGAGCCCCAAGGGCCGCCTTCAGGTCACCCTGGTTCTCATAGATTCGAGCCTGCTGAGACTGCGTGCGTGCGGTCTTGATAAGTGTAATAGCGGATACTCCCTTGGCAGCTTTGCGGACGTCTTCCTTCGCCTTTTCCTTGACTTCTGCGACCGTCAGATCGTCGTTGGTGGCGACGGAACCATTGTGCATTGCTGGCAGTGGTTTATGGTCGTTTCTGGTGTTGTCGGAGAGGTAAATGTGACTCTTCTCACTGTGCGAAGATCCGAAGCCTGCTCCAGGAAACGTCGGGTGAAGTACAGCAACTCCAGGCATGAAAACGAGAATGAAACCGCGGAAAGAAAGAGAAAAAAGAAGTCCGTGCCAAGGGAGAGACCGGAGTACTGCGAGCGGACGAGGAGGAGCAGATGGCGCTGTCCTCCTGCCAAAAGACCTGATTACGTAACACGCAGCCCAGGCAGAGTGTCACGCTCTCCGTGACTACCATGTGACTTGTTTCGAGCACGTGACTCGGCGCGTTCAACATCGACCCCAACGACGAACACAATCAGAACAGCGACGACGGCGAAAGCAGCACCGAGCCCCATGACGGAGGCCCATAGAAACGTTCATTGGGCACTTGATGTATCCATATCTGAATTTGGATCAGCCTTTGACACGACCTCCTCGTCTTGCACATCGACCTCAAGCTTCCAATACATAAATTCACAACTCGTCGCCCATGGATTCGCTGCAAGCCCTGGTATATCAGTCGAGGGTATCTCTAATGAGAATATGGAACGTGTCACGAAATGTCTTCTCGCGATGCTCAGTCAACGAGTGGTATGTCAACCGGTTCCGATCAAAGTCCAATCCTCTGATTCTCTGAACACGTGGTAGAGCGATATGTCGCGAGCAGAGGAACTGTCAACGAAATTACGAACTCTATCTTACGACTATGAGCGGCTCATGAGCATGCATCACTCTTCCACCGAGAGTGCACTCAGTGCAGAGCGTGAAGCGAACATGTACAAGTCGCGCCTTGCGTGAGTGACGACGGAACTACTTGCTAGGCACTACTCACCAATGTGTCGTAGGACTGCCGCCCGTTCGCTGCAATCATCAGAGTCGAGCCATAAACTAACCGTCGCAGAACTTCAGCGTACAAGAACATCACTCCAAGCCCTCCGTGCCACGCACGCAGCCGAACTCAAGAAGAAGGAGAAGGAGATCGAACGAATGGTGGACAAATGGACCAAACTCGTAGACTCTCAAGCAAAATCGTCCTCAGCCTCTCCTGGCATGGTAATTCGAGGGGCTAACGCTGAGGTTGCCTCAGGCACGGAACTGCCCGGAAAGGGTAAAGGATACCTGGAAGTCGCTCTGGAGCATGCCGAAAGCTCGAGAACGGAACTTCTTGACGAGACGACCCGGCTGAGACGACTGATACTCGTGTCCGCGAATCGCTTGCAGTCTATGATACATGAAATACGCATTCTGGCTTCCATCAAGTCAGAAGAGGTAAGCTTCTGTCATCGTTCCTCGACTGAGATAGACTAACATGCAATAGCCTCCTTCCTTCGATCATGATGCGCTGTTCCCGCTTACCCCTATTAATGCGGCGGATGACAAAATTATTTCTCTCTTTGCATCCGCAAATGATGCCATTTCCATACTGTCGAAACACCTCTCGGACAGGCCAAACGCCACCCAGGCTGCAACTTCTGGACAACCTACGGAAGCGGACTCCGAAGAATGTAAACGCCTTCAGGCCGTCATCGAGAAGCTTCGGACCGAACTTGGTGTGTCGGGCACTATCCGTTGCTATGTTTTCAGCTGATAGTATCCCTCTTATTCAGATGAAGCCAAGAAACTACACGAGACACACGCAACCGACACACGTGAACTTCTTAATCAACTGGCAGTTCAAGGGATGCAGAGAACCTCTATGGATGACTTAATGGTCACTTCCGAACACGATGCTGAACGTGACCGGCTTGACCGCATCAAGAAAGAGCTCGAAGATGAACGCGAGAAGTTCACCCATACGGCCGTGAAGCTCGGCAAAGAGAAATCTACTTTCGAGGTAAGGCTCGTTAATTTGCTCTCACTAACCTTGTCTCTCATTTTCGTGCTCAGCGTGAAAGGATCAAGTTCTTGGAAGAAAGGCGGTCCTGGCAGGTCCAGCAAATGCTTTCCGAGCACCCTCCCATCCCTGCTCCGGAAGCACCACCCCCCGGCGTACTTCTTTCCCCCGGTTTGGCTGCTCACCTCCCTGACGTAAAGAACTCACCCCGCAAGTCCCCCCGCAAGCAGAAGGTCGTAGGCAAATCAGGTAACAGTCGTAAAACGCGTGTCTCCCGTCGTTCTTCCATCTTCTCCATTCCGCCCCCCACCAATGTTGAACCTGCGTACGAGACGGAGGTGATCCCCATCGTAGTCCCTGCATCAAAACAACACACGAATAATAAATCATCCGCCCTGACGAAATCGATCCTTCCAACGTCTTTCGTTCTCCCACCCCCATCACCTAGGACATCGTTGCCACCACCCGATCCGTTGCTTGGGCTTTTGGATAGTCACGTTCCTGAGAGCGATCCAAGCCCCGCTGAGGGCTTATCACCACCCTCTCCTCTGCAACCCTCTGTTCCAAACCCCATACCGACGATCATCGAGCCCGTCCCCGCCCCCATGCAAAAACTAGCCCCAGCCCCAGCCGCACCCCGCACCCCGCCCGCCTTCCGACGTCCATTTCCCATGGCAAAACCTTTGGCAACCCATATGACGCACGCCTATTCACCCGTAAAACCCAGCCCACTCAGCCGCATCCTCATGCTCGCCGTCTCCCCCGAGAGCCCAGAATCCGAACCGTTGCCCAAGTCAGATAGCGAGGATACCACGCCGACGGGATGCCCTGTACCCGTTGCGGTGGAGGCAGCGGCAGTGAAGGACGACGATGATAGTCCACTCAGAGAGAAGACAGAACGGAATGTCGCGCAGGTGAAAAGGGTTGAAAGGGCGGATACGAAGAAGCGGACGTCGAAAGAAAGGAGCAAAGTTAAGGAGCAACCTACTGTGCCCACCGCTACGGGGAAACCGAAGACGATTGGGACTGGAGAGAAGGAGAACCGGGATAAGCCATCTCGTAGAGGTTCACCGCCCATGCTGGGTGTTCCCCCGACTAAACCACCTAGTACCTCCGCCGCGAGCAAGCCTGAAGTGCAGGCTAAATCCATGTCGAGGATGCCAGCAAAATTACCAGTCGGACGAGGTGGTGCAAGGAGAGTACCTATTGGGAGTGTGGAGGCGGCACCTTTACCCGGGTGGCGAGGTTGATTAAGATTGGCGTTGTATGCTTACAATTCTCAGCATAATTGTACAGATATCCTCGTGATCAGACTCGAGGCTTGCTTTGAGTATGAGGCGGCTTACACCAACTCAGACACCCCTTTTTTCACTAACTTGATTAACTTGAATGATACTGCAGACAAGAGCAGCCACAAAAAGAATCGAGTCGGGGCAACCCAACAGTAACTGCGGGGTGCTGCCACAGGGCACTGCCGTTGGACCCGATGGCGGTCCGACATCGCCTGCCTAGAAACGTCGATAAGACAGTGCAGAGTCTTCCAAGAAGCGGCATCGAGGAAAGCCGAGTGAACTATGTCAATTGAACCTCGATGTGTTGTTCCTCGTACGTCGATTTTCTTTCCCTTTTTTTGATCAATTTCTGACAAATGTGATGGTGCATACATTCAACCCTATTATGGACAAGTGTTCGAAGTTCGTCTGGAAGGCGGCTCGCCGAGTCGGGGGTCTGCCTAACTGCCCAGCTGACTTGACTGAACCCGAATACCCAAATCTCGCGTTTTGCGCCCATTGCCACGTACGTACAAACTCCTTTGGTGGCTTGAAGCCCTCTGAGAGATGTATCAGGGCTGTAGGAACGATGCAAAAATGGTTCTTTGGAACATGCGCCGCAGGTACTGTCCAGACTGCAGACTCTCGAACAAGTCGAAATCGCGCATTCGGTTGCAGGACAAAACGTGGGAATTCTTGGCGGTTTACAGTTCCATACATGGCACCATAGTCTCGGTGGTAGCCTCCTTAACGATGTCGAAGGTAAGCTCTGCAAGCTTATCGCGCATATGCAGATGGTGTAGTAATGCCCCAAAAGCCATCCAAGCAATGTACGATAAGATCGTGCCGATGACGGTGATCTCAGTAACACTGATCACTGGCAAGCAATGCTATAATGAATTTTGACACCAATTTTCACAGCGAACTAATGCATCAAACACGACGTCGAGCGAAGGCATGTTGCTGGCAGCACTGTGCGGCACTCACCATTACGCGGGCAGTTGCTGGACGGATGAACGCTGGTGTGACAAAAACTTACACTCCAATCCCTGACACAAAAAATCTTTCGTTCTATGTATTTTTTTTCTGAAGTCCGGTGGTTCAGCTACTGTAGCTGACCTTGTTTACCGATGCTTTTCTTGTAGCAGGTGTCTGAATTGGTGTTTAGCCAGTCGGATTTTTCCTACACTGGGGTCGCCTCACACTCGAAGCGGCAGTGTTGAAAGAGCCTGCCTTGCGATATGATTGTTTCATAGCGTAAAACTCATTGTCTTGCTAGGAATCGAGACCCCAAGGGATCAAGAATGACCCAATGTAGTTCTCCAGGTCTGCAATAGCGGCCGAGGGAACGATTGTCCCCACATATCCATCTGGCCGAATGATCGCAAGCGTAATCTGCTTCGGATCAATGCCGGATATCTCATATGCGTCTCCACCCTTACTCCTTGTTACATCGGTATCGTCGGGAAGGACTCTGTGACGACTCCATAGATCAACCCACCAACGACATGGATGAGAGGACAATACATACTTTGACCAGTGGGGACGGAAGAATGCAGAGACAAGCAAGTACTAATTTATATCATCCTTCTTACCCGCGGTGATCGTGATGATTTCGAATACAGTCGAGATGTTCCCATCAGCACTGTATTTACGGAGGAAGCTCGACGGCTTGCTCAGTTCCTCCGTCAGGTTCCCCATGAAGAACAGCACTTTGAAGCAAACATCGGTGGGGAGTAAATCCTGTATTTCAATCGGGCGCATGTCGGCATCGCGAACAAAGATTTGTGGGAGCATTCTTTGTCCGGTGGCGAGACTGTTCGCGCATTTCTGGTGTTTGGGATCCACAATCGCAGACAGGGAATAGTAAATTCCGATGCCGCTGGTAAATCTTCCGAATGTTTGGGACACTCTGATAAAGGTATTGATGAGAAAAAGATTCACCGATAGCCGGGGCACCATGTGCATGACGCTAACCGCAAGAACTGTTCGTGGGATACGCCATCTTCATTCTCCGCTGTCCTCGGCTTTCCGGAGGTCAAAGTTCCCAACTCCTTATCAAAGCTTATCAAGTCTTGCGCGTATTTTCTGCATTCGTGCTCGTACTAATAAGAAAGGATATAATAGCTACAGAAAAGGTAAGTCGTTGTAAAACCTACAGTACTTGGCAGTCGCGACTGGGCACCTGTGCAAGCTTCCACGCTTCCACATTCTCGGCTTACGCCCAACGACGTGGGGAGATGCACACCGAGATTATGGGTATCATTCATGCTGGCATTCATACCCTGACCTAAACCATGGAAAAATGATTCCAAAATTCCAAATGGTAGAGAAACCTTCTCACCAGCTTTTTGGGAGTGGGTATGATACGCGTCGCCGGCAATGAAAACGTCTTTCCTGCAGACCTACCAGCATTCATCATTGTCAATCGTACGACAAAGCTCACCGCCTCCCCAAAAATCCTCACCAAAACGAGTGTCGCCGGACTCATCTTGCTCTTGTCAACTTTCGGTCAACTGACCTATGACATCATTCCCGATATGCCATGCTGTTCGTATGAACCTCGTCCATCTCCGCATCCCCACGTGACAAAGGAATTTAAGTGTATAGGCAAGGGCTGCAATAGGCACAGATAATTTATAAGAATTTGGCCAACACTTAGTTGTCGGCGAGGACTAGCTTGAACTTTTTCCCAATCTTTTAGAGAACTCAATACGTAGTATGGTTACCGAGATTATTATTGCAGGTCGAAACTCTGCACACTACGTGACGTTTGCTGAAACTGCACCAGCAATGCCCTCTTCATATTTGGCGAGACCATGGAACATAAACACAAGTATGTTTTTATACCTTCATGAATTGCGCAAAATAATCGTTGATTTCGGAAACGCCATCCAAGGGCGCGAGCGCGCCAACGTATCCGTCCGGCCGAACAACCACAATTGCACCTTTGTCAGCCACACCATAGAACGAGTAGCCTCGTCCACCAACGGTGCCCGTAACGTCCGTATCGTCAATCAAGACCCTGCAGGTACATCAAGATGGGCGAGATCCGCATCAAACCCTCACTCACTTGGACCAATGTGATCTCAGCAACGATGGGACTTTTAGGAAGTCGAACACTTCCTTCTTCCCTTTGCTGATCG